>DWNH01000110.1:0-19722 GCA_018249895.1 Tiana niger
AAGTTAGGCAGAGCCTGTGCTATGGTAACCAGACAACTGATAAACATACATAACACGCACTATTTTATGCACGTTTAGGGTGCGACCACCCCCGCGCACTACACTACCACTTAGCGCTTACCCCGGGTACGACGCTTCGACCGCGGAATATCCGCTAAAAAATTCTGAAACGATTGCGGCGCGCGCGACCCTCCGCGGACTGAGGCGATTTTTTTGAGAATTATCCAAGAAAGTTATTTAATCAAAATTCATACAAATACCATCCAGACACTACGCGCCAACTGATCGATATTTATTGAGTGACTTTTGATGTGTTTAAACTATTTTAAGCTCAACGATCGGGTCGGCTATCAAAATGTAGAGTAAAAAATTTTTTTTTTATTTATTTAACTGATATAATCGCGTGTCCTTAATATGATTAAAATTTGAAGTATAAAATCAAATGTTATATTGAAGGAAAATAAGTTCGCGGCGCGGGCCCGCCCAGGCGGCGCGGCGGCCAGGGAGCGACGGCAGCGTTGCGCCCCTCGCGGCAACTCACTATACAAAAAAAAACTTACGCACCCCTAACGTTATAGTGACAACACAGAGGCGCAAGCCTAAACATCATGTTAACGTTGAAATTTTTTTCAAAGGTGGTATCAGAATGGAAGGAAAATTGTTTAAAATTTTCCGACCACGCTGCAATGCTGACGTCAAGATAGTACTTTAGACGCTATCGAGGTGCATAAAACTAATTACAAATCCTCACGGAGAGGTAACTTGTTTATATTGTGACAAAAATAGTAGAGAATATGATGGATTTACATTAAAATCGCAATATTCCCAGCTCTACATGTTACATTGACTGGACAGAAGGACCTGGTCTCTGAAAGTAGGGATACCTTAGTAATCATACCTACGGTAATACTCTTATTACTAAGAATTCAGACTTTTTATTATCCACAGAATAACAAAATAATATTTCTTATTAATTTATATTCGAAAAGGATATTCAGATCAAAATATAATCAAATTTGGTACCTCCGTGATAGGGAATATAATTTTTTTTATATTTAAAACAAGTGGTTTTACTACTAAAATATGTATGCACATAGGTACATAGATTCAGAAGTTTTTGGTAGATTTTATAAGAATTGATATTTTTAATCAGGTAGAAATGTACGAATGGGTAGGTATACTTACCTTTATGTATTACATAGGTATATACCTACTAATATATTATAACTCCAATCTATGGTAGAGTTCTACCTTTTATTTATCAACAAGCATCTAGGAACATATTTTACCATACCTCAATTAATATACACAATTACATAATACAATTGAATATACTAACTCTGCAGGATCAAAATTAAAAGGACATTTCTGTCGTCCTTTTTAATGAACAGCGTGAAACAGATTTCTTAGAATATGTAGAGCCGCAAATTGTCGAAAGTGTGTGAAGTAAAAGGTCCTTGACAACTATTATGCCGCAAGAGAAAGTAACTTTCATAAATTAGTGAGGAGCTCCGGTTCACATAGGACACGGTCATGCGATTGTATTTTATTTTTGAAAGGTATTCAAAAATATAATGAGATATTTTTTAATGGAAAATATTAAGATATCTCTACTCAAATACCTACTTACGAGTACTTGAATAAAATGATTAAGTTTCTTTAAACATTGTTTACTTTTAAAGTAAAATATAGCCATTTATTTCTTTTAAATTATGTAATAAAATTAAATAATAATATTACCGAAATTATTTAAAATGATGAACGAATCAATATTATATAGATCAATATTAAATAAGTAGACTTAGTAACTTGGTATTTTAACACCTGTATACTAATAAATAGAAGTATCTACCTTCTACCTTGAAAAGAGCTCTTTTGATTTAAATCATAACTCCATCAAAACGCAGGCTTCGATTATAATAAGAAAGTCTATATAGATAGAGAGCCTCCCTTAACCTTGCGACGATACCTTCTATAGTTGGACGGTATTCTAATAGGGACATTAACATCATTAATATTTAATTTTAAAACAATATGCATATAAAAGTGAAAACTTATTTGGATCCCTATCAGTCATAAAATATTATTTTTAATTAATTTGAAATAAAAAAATTATCATTGACTAGCAATAACTATGACGTCATCGTTTGCATGTTCATATGAAATGTATGAAAGTATTGCGTTTTGATAGCTCTTTAAAATATCTTAATCGACTAGTGAAGTACCCAATCTATAGGTAATAAGAACTAAGTATCAATTTTGGAAAACAAATTTATTGCCACATGGGGTGCTCGTATTTACTCCCCTTGTTGTTATTCTTGCAGAAATAATTACACTTGCGCCTAAATGCCTTCAATATTTACTGCCGTCAAAAACTAAAATATCGCTTGCCCAGACTTTGATTCATCCAATAATTGATCAAGCTAACATTAACTTAGGTTACACTGAGAAGCTTTTAAATAAGTTTGTGCGCTTGTGAAGTATCTACAGATCTACATATTATCAATTACTTTTATCTTCCTACCTAAAACATTCAATCAAGCTTCGCAAACATATCAAGGGACTTATAATCTGATTTCGGGAAAACACACGGATATTATGTAGTTTTTTTATTGAATGTAGCAAACGAACATGCAGGCCACCTGGTGTTAAGTGGTAACTGCATCCCATGGATCGCAGATCTTCCTGAGATCGCAAATAGATCCGTTGCTACTTCTGAGAACTTAGATGGTCACATCGTTTGTAGTGAAATCCGACAACCACATCCTTCTTCCGCAACACAATACAATTTATTGTATTGTTACAGTAGAATTGGGTGTGGCGATGGTACCTCCCCGGCCTTTTAAAATCATCCTCCGAAATACTCTTCACAATCGCCCTGCTGACCTTACCTCATTCCCTATGTTTCTTTTACTCCTTCGCACTTCTTTACCGTCAAATCTCATATTAAAACTCTCCACTACTGTCATACTTTCAGCTTGAATTTCTACTTCTTTAAGGTATATCTTCTATCTTCTTTAAGGCTGTGCGGTTTTGGAACTATATCTCATCTTACATACTCTCCAAGCTACATTGTTTCAAAATTTATAAAATTGGTATGTTTCTATTATTAGTAGAATATTAGATATTATATTTCACCGATATGGTACTGTAGTGCCTTTCTGGTATTTCTAATATTGCATATTAATGAATGTAGTCTTGTTTTAGTAAAACATACATATAGATTTATACATATTTTATTTGGTATGTTACCTACTAATATTTATTTCAATAGCATTTTATCAACATTTGAGGTTTTGTTGGGAGACACTCCTACTAGGATTAAGCAATGCCTTTATAGGTACTCACTTTTAATAATTTATTTGTGGTTTGTAAAAAAAAAAATTAAAATTAAAAGTCACCGCTTAAATTTTTTATTAATTAAAATATCTACCTAGCAGCCTACCTCTACCTATAATTTAGATCCTATTGTCGTAGAATGGAATAATACACTTATTGTTCTTGAATTATAATAATTGTTTATTAAACATATGCCCAAAAGTAGTAAATACGTTTTTAGAAAATGTTTTTAACAGAGTCGACGAGTTTAGGTTTTTTCATCCAATATTATAGTCATGTACGTCATTATTAGAGTTAATATTTGTTTGCCATTTCTTATTTCAAATCAAATTAACGTTCCTCAAGACAAAAACACCTAAACCAAGCATTTATGCAAACTGTTTTTAATTTATTAATTGTATTATTTCTGTTCCTACTTTACAACAATATTTCAGTATGTAATAATTTAATTTATGTAATAATATTCAGCTAATAGGTATCTAATATTAAAAATTACCTAAACAAATATAAATGCGAGAAATAGTTTTACAATAAAAACTAACATTTTAACCGATGACGGATATAAAACAAGCAATTTTACGTGTTATCGTAGAGCGTACTCATAATTACCAGACGGTGGCAAAGGGGTGGCGAGGGCGATGACCCCGCGGTTACAGAACGGTTGTTTTTTTTACACTATTGTGATTTATATTCAGCAGCGGCTCTGCCGAGGTAAATCGTTTACGAAGAAAGGTCTAGGAATTGTTTAAGAAAACAGTGAATAAGCATCTTCTATGGGGCATGCAAGGCTGTATCTCATTCACCACCACTTCTGGTGGTGAATGAGAGCAATCTCTTCAGATTACAGTCGATGAGACGTTCAAATGTAATACCGTGATTGTACACCAAAAGCTGCACGCACTCTTCTCTAGGGGGAACATGTATTGGGACATTTTTTTAATTAATATTAATTTCATTAGATTATTTTGTAACTCAATTGTGCTTTTTTCATACTCTTTTTAAAATATTTTTTCGATTGTTTGTTTTTCATGTTTGTACTTATTAAACTGTTTCTGCAATATCTAAGTTAGACTTATAGTATACGCTAATGTTTACTGCTCTAATATAAGATTTCTATGTTCTAAAATAAAATAACAAGTACAATGTCGTATAGCTATTTGTATGCTACTTTTTTGATTTTAAGTTTATGGTTGTACCTACTGTTTGCATCTCGCTAGTTCTGATACTATGAAAAAAGTGACATTTAAAAAAAGAAAACACAAAGTTTCTCGCTATTTTTATTGTTTTTTCTGTCTACCAAAATGAATGAATCTAACGAAAAAAGCGTTAGAATAAACCTAATGCAATCAGGAAGCATAGCGTAACTTGGTTAAAACATAATGCCATATAGCTTAAAAACTGGGAATTGACTACAATACAATTAACTTACTTGAAAAATACTGAATATACAAAAATGCCCATATATGGGTTTTTTTTATGAGATCACTGAAATAAAACTAATGAACTATGGGAAATTAACGGATTCTGTGTGTTTAATGACATTGGAAGGCCATCGTTTATTATAAACTTTAACCACCGAGCTATAACATCGATTGGGATTAACACAAGAAATTTAAAAAAAAGAAAAAAATGTATCAACAGAATGTGTGTGCTTTCATCCTGATAAAGGCAACCATATGAATATTTGCAACTAAGCAAAAATTAAAGAGCTTATCGGAATATAAAAATAAATGTATCTATATATTGTATAATAATACATTCACCATATAGTACTGACCTTACACTCTCAAGTTTCCGCCTATTAATACAAGATTAACATCTAGAAAGAATAGTTAATAGTATTCGTCGCATTTTTTTTTCATCATAAATTCCAAAATTTCTATAACGACAAGATCATATCCTTACTTACAAGATGCAATAACTTATCGAGTAAAATGTTACACATATTATTATTAATTATAAATATGCTTTGAAAAAAATATCTTGCATTTATTCATAGAAATTCAATACATTTTATACACTTATAGAATGCTAAGAAAATTTTCCTCCAATCTTTTGCTATACAAGACATTGGTAATTGTAATTTACTTAGTTGTTTATTAGTAATAAATTTCTATTAATTAGGAATCTACTCTTTTTTAATCGAGCTCAAAAAAGGGAGAGGTTTTGATTTTGCAGCTTTTCTTGTATAGATTACCCCAGGTATTGTTTGATTACCGTAATTATTTTTCTTTGAAAATATACCGCGCGGTAGTATTGTATGTTTATCTATGCATGTTCAGCAGTATCTTTTTATCGCGTAATTACTAGAGCGATTTTAAACGGAAGGGCATATTTGGTTCTTTAATCCCATTTTAATTTCATTGATATTGGATCTCACAATTCGGATATATTGTAATCAGAGAATTTCGAACAGAAAATGGATAATGATTAAGTTATAGTTATGTATATGATAATATTATGTTGCGAAGAACTCCTGCGACCCACACTTCTAAAATAGACTCTATGATTTTGCCTTTTTTTAACATTTGTCTACCTATCTAAGAACCTACAAGTGTTAAACTGAATAAAATAATTTCGATCAAATTATTATAATAGGTACATATATTTGTAATGCCTAGGTGGCTTTTTTGTTAAAATTATGCACAGAAACATATTTATTTCCGGAAGTTTTACAATAACAACATGTATTTAATGATACAGTCCAAGGTATTATTTAAATGCGTATGCATTATGCTTTGAAAATCTGAACATTGAATTTACAAAGTAGTACTTAATGGTATTTAAAATTGCAAATCACAATAGATTATTCTTAATACGGATTGTATTTCGCCGGTATAAGTCGATAAAGCATAATGAAAACGCCATTAAACCATTAGACGTCAGAATAAAAACTTCGACTAGAATTTAATTTACTTCAGCTATAATTTATTACCGTCCAGGATGGTCTCATATCAATCGAAGCGAAGCGGATCGAATAAATATTTTACCGATAAAAGTTCAAAAAGCGTCGATATCTCTCGAACATAATAAAGTTGTTCGTTAATTACGACGGTGGTAATTAAGTAAGAGTTTTATTACTGTCCTTGGCGTCCCTGAGGGAAGGGTAGGGCGGAAATAGAGGAGCACACGTGTGCCACATGCTACGATAACGACGTGACGCGCAGGCCACCACACCGGCATCGTCACCAACACACGCCAGGAAAGCACCCGGCCCTTGTTGCCGGGCGATAAGCGCCACTATTCTACAACACCTAGTTTTCCAAATGTTGCGTCGCAGGACAAGACATAGGAAAAATATAAATTTGTCGTAACCAGGTAAGTACAGGAAAATGACACCGTTAGGTACGGCTTGCACGTGGAACGTAGGGAGTTCCGAGTACCAGAACCAAATACCTATTTCATGAGTAACTGCTGACGTAACCGAACCAATGGTCGCTATGCACAGTATTAAATTATTAGCGACGTGGTTAACAATACAAACTGTTTGTATTATATTTTCCTCATTAATTTGTTGCTGTTGCTTTTAACATTGACAAGTCAATATACAACTTTTTATGGATTCTAGAACAATCGAATAGTACACTTACCTATGTACTTACATGCTTTTAATTAAGGTGGAATCCTAGTACACACGACAAAACAAAATGGCGGCTTTATCGGCATAAATTACTTTATTATTCAGGCAACTTTACCTATATGGCAACATTATTTTTTGTTTAAATATTGTGACAATTTTGTAAGGAAACAAAAGCAATGAAACATTTTATTCTTATTGTTTTAATTAAATTCTAGATATAATAATTACCTACTTTCTTATAGTTAAAAAAACTTAGCTCTGGTAACGCTTCGTAATTGAATGATAGAGTTGACGTAGATTGATAGAGTTATAAATGTGCAGTATAACTGTTCAAAACAATTTAAGAGGCAAATACCTCACCCTCGCCCTCATGAAAATATTTTTATCATTTGTATTATACTTTCGTTAAATTCATAAAGAATGAAAATGTAAAAAAAAACATAGTTCTTTAAACCTATTTATTTTTAACTAAGTATAAAATTAATGTATTGTGTTTTTTGTGCGTAGCTAAATTATTACTTAACTACTTTTCGCCCGCGTCTCTGCCCGCGCGGCAATGGGTCTGGCTGTGATATTTACTGAAGTTAAAAGTATTCTATGCGTTAATCCTGATTATGAACTATGTGCATATTAAATTTCATCCAAACGGTCAAGCTGTTTTTGCGTGATCGAGTAACAAACATACAAACTTTCATATTTATAATTAGTATGATTGTTTTGTTTTGACTTGTTATTAAATCTTAATTAATAAATCCTTTTAATCTTTATTTACACTCGTTCTAAAATAGGATTTAACTTTGATTTAAATTGGTATAAAAATGAAATAACAAATACTTTTTCACGTGTAAGTTCATTCGTTATAGTTTTGAACGTCAAAGGTATATTTTGAACATACCTACGGTATTGTAAACACCGCATTCTTTCTAAATATATTTATTATACAAGTATTATTGTAACTAGACATCTACCGTAAGTGCTTATTGACACGAGGCCGGAAAAATGTGCAACATCGCATAGAACACGATACCTCCATGAATATGCGGAAACAACGTAATTCCAACTTGAAGATATGGTATTAGCCTACAATAGTTACAATCTAATTTTTTATTCAATAAATTGTGTAAAATATGTGTTTACAAAATAATTTTGCAGTTGAAAAAAGCTGGGGAAGAAAGAGAAAGAGAAAGTAGAGACAAAAAAAAACAAAAACCATTTAGAAGAGCTATATGAGATAGAGAGAGAGAGCTGCATAACAGGACAGACAGATAATTTTATATTTTAGACTTATTTTTGATATTCAATTGGTGGTCAATGTACTTTAGAAGAATTAGTAACTCCTACCATTTTCATTAAATTATTATAACTATATATGTACATTGAATCCGTTTTACATGTGATTATTACTTTATAAAAAATCGTAAACAGTTTTTCTTACACTGTTCAGCTACTGATTTAATGTTTGTATTAATGTGATAGTACTATCATGTACACTTTATTGTACAAAATATTGTAATAATATAATTACCAGGGCTTTTTTTAATCTATTGAACGGTCTGGGCACAATAGGATAATATAACCTTGACAGAGCATAAATATGTTTTTCGGCAATAAATATCGGTTATTCTTTTGGTGATTTGGCAAGAACTAAGAGGCCCCTTTTAATCGAGGGGCCCTGCGCAAAGTGTCCCGAGTGCCCAGTGCGAAAGAGGGGCCTGATGATTACCACAATTTATTTTGTTTTCGGAAATCGGAAATTAAAAGTGTCTTAAATAATATGTAATTCATAAAAAGTACAATGTAATTACCTATGTTAGATTATCTAACTGAAATGAAGATAATTGGTGACATTTGTAGATAAAAAGTTAGGTATAGATATATTCGTGGTATATCGTTGATATCGATAGGCGATTACATTAGAAAATTTCAAGATTAGCTACCTTAGCTAAACTACGAGTATGAAATGATTTTTGCTTGCATTTAGCAACCACGTATTAATGATGTATGATGGGTTTAACCATCATTAATAATAATAATTTTATTGTAATGTAGATTAATTTCTTTAACAAACCATTTTAATATTTAAATTTAGAAATCAGAATCAAAACTTAAATAAATTTTGAGTATTTTGTTGCAAACCCATCAATGAATGTTGAGAAAATAATATATTTACCCATTTCGTTTGAGTATAATTGTATAGTTGGTCTTTACAAAAGAAAATTCGAACCAAAATATAGTTTATCCTATAATAAAGGCAAAAAATCACTTATTGAAATGTGACTGCTTACAAAAAGTTCTCAAGACACATCTCACGGAAACGTTTTATTTTTATTTTTACGTGTTTTGTGTTTAGGTAACTGCCTATATAATATGGAGTTCGAATATTTATATTTATAAACAACTGATCACTGAAATATATGTAATCTGCATTTTAGAATTTGCACGCAAAAGCAGAGCAAATGTGTAATTTGTAAACAGCTACTGACCACATTTATGCAAATAAATAAATTATTATTATATAAAATTCACTAGTTATTTGTGAACTCTACAATCCATCTCTATGTCCTGATTATTCTACTATGTCATAAGATAGCCAAGCAACGTCATGCTACAAAAGGAAGTATCACAAAAATTGGCTTAAATAATTTCGTTAACATTTAAAATTTTTATATTTGTATAAATGTGTTACATAAAAGATTATAGCAGAAGCAAAAGGCGTTAAAATGTAGGTACGATTTTCCCTAATCGTTTCGCAATTGCTACCACAACGCGTGCGTGCCGACTGCCTACTTGGGGCCACGAGGGTTTCACCACGCACCGCCGGACACGCCTCCCACTGTACAATCGTATCCTTACGTCTCATCTGTCTTATTTCACACCAAATTCAACCTCCTTATCACTCTGTTACAACACAATCATTGGCCCTGTTCAACAATGCGACCTGGAAATAAGTTTACGACAAATTACGTTTTTAACTTCCTTACCCACGTTCTAACTCTACATTTGTTCGATACGACTGTTCACACTCACACGTGAATCGTACGTACATCGAAGTTAATATTATAATGGGTGGATAGAAAACATACATTGCCCAGCGGTTACCTATAACTGTAAGCGCACCGAGCATTGTACTATTATAGTATACAGACATAGATATGTACATCAGTAGAACACTTCTGCATGTTTTGCAGTAATGAATATTTGAAGGTATAATAAATGAATAATCTCTTAAGTTTTTTAATATTTGTAGATGGATAATTAAAAGTATACGTTTGTATAGTAGCATCAATTAGGAATTTATGTTAAGTTTAACTACAGAGTACTACTTGACTATTGTATTATTGAGAACGTATGTAGATAATAGCGTATCCAGCGTATCAGTTGACATGGTGTGCGAGTGCGCGCGTGTGCGTGTGTGCGAGCGTGCGCGCGTGTGCGTGCAGCCCACCAACGAGGTTATCAATCTTTAATGAGTCGCATATTATTACATTTCAAAAATGTGCGCTTGCTCACCTACAATGTGTCCGTTAATTTACACTGATTAGTCAAATATTTAAGTTTTAAAATGATTGTTTTGTCTTTTTAACACTTTGCATCAATTATCTAGGTATTTTGGCATACATGTGTTTTTTAAAAGAAGTCGTTGAAGGAAGAAACAGTAATAGAAATGGACACTAATTATCCAAAATAAATTAACACGAATGTAACAATTAAAAAGGTAGAGAAGAAATGACTATGAATATAACTGTAAATAATGTAATATAACAGTAAATGTAAACAAATAACAATAAGTAGTATTGTAAAAAAAACACATTTTTTTGGAATTTTAAATCTCTAGCTCACCGGGTAGGTAGTATAAAATTGATTATATTTTAACAGATAAGACCCAAAAAGAATTAATAAAAATGTTAAACATCTACATACATACATGTGTTGTAGTATGATCTTTTTTCTACTACAGTTGAGAACACGTAATTAGAAGTTAATGTATGAAAATTAAGACGTATCTAGAGTTAATCACAACATTGGTTTCAAGATAAAAATAAGTCTGAATGAAGTGACGTAAATACAATGGCTACTCTGTTAAATCTACGTACGTAAAAGGATTTCTAGATGGGCATTTTTTGTTGAATTAATGTGTTACATAAAAGATATAACAGCATGTTCTACTACTATACACTTGGTATTGAGGAAAACATTACAGGTTTACTTTCAATTTTCGGCGGAGTTTTTAATTTATTGTAATGGCTATTACACACTTTATTTTACCTAACGTTGCGAAAATTGCTCGCATATACGTTATAAAAAGGGGACGATAAAAAAATCAAAAGATTTGTCTAGTCTGAGGATGATGTTATAGCGAAATTGTTTTATTGGCGAGTTGCATGGGTGCAGCGCTGGCGGGTGGCGTTAGCGGAGCGTTGACAGAGCGCAGCGTGGCTCGGAGCGGCGCGGAGTGGTGCGGTGTGGTGGCGGCGGCCGGCACTGGAATGCAACAGGTAACCGATTCCAGGAAGGCCGCGGCCCGTTACCGTGCCGAATATCTCCGGCAGTCAAACGCGCCGACAAGTGCGCCGGCCACTTGCGACAACACCGTGCGATGCATCACCCCGCCGCCCCGCGCCCGCCGCTGCATTCCAAGCGACATTGAGTTAGAAACCAGTCGAACGATCTCGCCGCATTCTATCTGCACCACCCGGACCTTCTTCACCTAAAACTCATCGCTTTTATGATGCTTCTGATATGGATTCCGAGAACGCGTCCGCACTTAATTTTTTTTTTATCTTTATGCACGCACGTGCAAAAGTATGTTTTAATTTCAAACGAGCCGGGAATTTGGAAGTTGCTGATTTTAAGATCGTTGAAATTTATATTCGTTTGTAAAGTTAGTGGCAGAAGCGCAACGAGCAAGACTGATGTTAAGGGAACTGCATAGCATACGCCCCGAGATTCCGATCTGGGATTGTATATATATTTTACGCTGAGAACTGAAAGATAAACTTATTGCTTCGTTATCAATATATTTGCAACCACGCCTTCTTTACCGGGACACAGTACTCGCGATTAAAATGGGTTATGGCGGTGGTAGCAGTGGCAATGTGCCTCAGGTCGAACCTTATTTTACCATCTACATCAGATATCTTCTAAAGAAGGCTAGTGTATTTCAGACATGCCACCGCCTGTTCACCTTATTTCTACAATAATATAAAACTTTACTACTCCATAAGATACATATACTACGCACTCTACTCTACAGTAAAGTAAGTCTATAGTAAAAACAATTCTTGAAAAACGTATCATTGTTGATACGTACATATCTATGTATATCCTACTAATATAATAAATGCGAAAGTTTGGATGGATGCTTGTTACTCAATCACGCAAAAACGACAGAACAAATTTGGATGAAATTTGGTACATACATATGTATGTAGATGGTTCATGATCTAGACTAGCACACAGAATACTTTTCATTCCGGTAAATGCCATGCCAAAAACCGCGCGAGCGAAGTCGCGAGCGCAGGCTAGTATACATACAAGAATTATTTCCTGACCACCATCTATAAATTCAGTTTTGAATTGAATTACCTGAATTATTCTTAATAAGTTAGCCAGTCCACAAGAGATCGCATTGAAGATGCGCAATAACAATATCCTATCCAACAGACAACATTTCGCCGTGGGAGATCCACAGAGTATAGAGTGCAGTACTGTTCCGAGCTACTACTAATACAAATTATAAATAATTTAATTATAAAGTGACTATCTTAGTTTTAAGCTGAGTAACGAGCTAGCAAGCTCCATAGTTCCAAAATAAACAACTATCCAGTTGACTAGACTCGCGATTCTGAAAGCAGTTTAGGGGTGTGCAAGGGCCTACATCAGTAAAAAAATAAAATTGAAACTCATTCTTTATTTGTTAAAAATTATTTGTTAAAAAAAGTCATTGGAACCATTATTATAACAATATTTTATATCAATTACTTTTTAATACCTTGATGAACTATTAAAATTTATGGTATAAACATGAAGCAACAAAGATTTAAAGTATATTACCCATACATTTATGGATTTCATTACAGCTTTGGTCCTGAGCTTGCACTGCTCAAGGCGGTATTAGCGCTGTGCGGAGTACCCAAATAACTATAAAGGTTTCAGCAGGCAGTGACTTTAATTTTGGCTAAAATATTTCAGAAAAATATTTCAATGTAGCCTACATAATTTCGTGTATTAATTCAAAAGATCGCGAAGATCTATTATCTACTGAGTTTTTACGTTAAAACGTAACAAATAGACAGACAGTATACTGCTATTGTTTTATACAAACTTATGTTCCCAATTACAATATTATTAACGAATTGGAAGTTTTATAGTGTCGAATTTCATTCTATTTACTACTCCCAATTAAGTTATATACATACGTACATTTTGGTAAAGTTGTTTAAGTTATAGACATTCGCTTTGTGTTTGTTTATAATATAACTTGCAAAAACTTGGTATAATGATACCAGTATCATCATGATACCAGTGTCATTACCATTATGATATCACTAATAGTATACATACAAAATAAGGGCAGAACTTCTTGTCTCAAAGTTTCTAAGGACGGGGTAGTAACTTCGACGCCATTACAACTGTACACATGTCTTCACAAAAAATTGCACTTATTAATCACACTTGCCAATAAATACAAATGTGAGACTTATTCCTGGAACACCTTAGGAATCTTGAAATGGAAAGTACTGTAGAACGAGAGGCTAGTCTAATAAGAGTAGTATCTGAAATCTTTTTTATACGATTTTAGTTTTGTATTTACAGTAAACATTAATAAAACGTCGATCGATGGCTGATGAATTTTCGTAGTTTAATATTCCAATCGTGCTCAGTTAGTTATATATACAAACTTTTCAATAGTTTTCTTGAGAGGTGTTAGCGATCCGTGTTATAATACTCAATATTCATTTAAAAACAACATTTTCCAAAATGAACTGATACCTCAGACCCGCACAGCCAAATTACGTTAAAAATCCTATCCCCTTTTTTTTCCTATTGATTCAAAATACTTACCATTTTAAAAACTTTGCGGTTTTTGTTTATGTCGATATCGATCCCTTTGGGAATCTCTGATTTAATGTTTAAGACGTACTTTATGGAATAATTATTACCTAACATCATTACCTACAGATGTAGAAACTGCCAGGGGTGGGCGTTATCATGAATTCTCAATTCATGAAAATCTACTCGTGTGGGATGTTTGCTTTACTCTGCGTCATCTATCTACAACATTTAGTTGCTAAAAATATGAATGTTACATACATTTCTTCAAATAGTCATTGATGCAGTAATCTGAATACGAATTAACATGCGCGGTTATTTTCGCAGTTGTATGAAGAAAATTACTAGAATTTTCATCGAGTACCCACACTAAAGTACTCTAGCTATCCAAAGGCTTGACGATGGTGATGATTTGACACTATTTTTAAGTATATGGATGTTAAAGTCAATATTAAAATAATATTTAAAAGAATATCATATCGTAAATCAGACATTTAATAGATGATAGGTGGTAGGCCGCCGCCCGGGGAAGTACCACTGCCACACCCAATTCTACCGTGAATTTATTGTGTTTCAGAAAGAGGCAACCATCTTAGTCCACAAAAGTGGCAACGCATCTGTTTGCGACCTCACCGAAACCGAAACCGAAACCAAACTTGTAAGAACAGACGTAGCGTACACAAAAGCTTCCAAAAGTGACGATTACTTCAATTTTATACACAACTATCCTCATACTGGTAGTAGGTACTTTCACAAAATGTTTATAAGTACATATGACTATCCTACCTGGATAAACCTGGCATCTGTTAGTGAAAACCATGTGAAAATTGGTACAGGAATTAAAGAGATTCGCCAGAACGAAGACGAACAATCAGTTATTTAGTTATCAATAAATAAATTTTGAGTGCCTCTTTATGAATTGCAATTCATCACAGTTATTCAAAGTGAAACAAATGCGTCAAAGGCGTCATTTAAGATAACTTTTTCAAGTAGCGAGAGGAATCAGATAAATGAGTATTTGCAGAAAGCTCAAATATTTAGTAGAAATAGGAACTAGGATTTTGAATTTGCTTTTATTAATGGGTTGCCTTACGTGCAACACATGCCGCCATAACGTA
Organism: Tiana niger; assembly: GCA_018249895.1. Classification (NCBI taxonomy): domain Eukaryota; kingdom Metazoa; phylum Arthropoda; class Insecta; order Lepidoptera; family Hesperiidae; genus Tiana; species Tiana niger. Next base: position 15,091 of record DWNH01000110.1, read on the forward strand.
ATTGACATACGCCGTTATTATTTTTTTAAAGAAGTATACTTGAAAGTTGAGCTGTCTGAAGATAATAGATATAAGTTTTGATGTTCCCCTACTCGACGAAGGAAGTTCGATGACAGCGCAATTACTCGATCCTCGAGTGAAGCTAAGTTGGAGCCCTTCGAAAGCACCCTCACCCTCAGGCATAACGCGGCTTCTAAAAATAAACGGCTTATTCAAACGTTATGATATTATGCATCTGGAGTGCAACTAATCTCATGACTATTTCCTGTTTGGCCTATTTTAATATCAACTAAGTGGTTTGTCGACTTATACAATACAAACATCTCAAGTATGATGTAATGCTCGGCGTTATTATTCTGAGGATGCTAGGTGAAAGTGTTGGACTCTGGACAGATACGATGTTGACATCGTGAGTTTGCGAAAAATATCTGATTAGTTCCGCTCTCGTTATGGACAAAGCCCAGTAGAATAATTTAGCGCTAGTTCACATTTATATATTCATTTTGTATATACCTATGTCTAAACGTTTTCAATTGATATTCAAATTGTGCCACGATTTCATTGAACACAGTAGACTATTTTTTATTATAAAAATAGTCAATGAGTCGGTCAAATACAGTCGGTTGCCTAGAATAGTACCTACTATATTATTCAATCGAACACAGGCAATAGAGAATTTTGTTCCATTGCAACTGAAGCAACTAAAATATATTGAGTTCAAGTACAGAGGTGTTGTTTCATTCAAGCCACGAGGTTCGCCTCTGTGAAGCATCATTAGGAATGTGACTGAATTTGAGCCACATTTAATATAAATAGGTACTCTTTTGAACCAACAATGCAAACAGAGATCAACGTTGCAAAATAGTACTAGCAGCTACACACAGTTATTATTTGACTGGCCTCGTGGTCTAGTGGTTAGCGAACCTGACAGCTAAACTGCAAATGTCTGTGTGATGAGCATGAATATTTGTTCTGTGTCTGGATGTAAAATTATCTATTTTAAGTATGTATTTAAAAATATTTATCTATGTTTATCAGTTGTCTGGCTATGCCTAGTTTGGGATCAGATGACCATGTGTGAGTTTTCACCATATATTTTTTATCCCACCATATAGTTTTCATCATATATATTTTTTATCTTCAAGAATTTATTAAGAGTATTTTAAATGTATTAGAGTGAGAGACAGGTACAGGTGCCTAACAAAGTACAGTATATACCTACCAGGTTAATGAAACAGAATATAGGTAACTAAAGAAGCGATATCCGTTTTAAATTTAATCTAAGCTTACCATATGGATTAATTCTATTCGTAATTAACAGTTCAACGTAACAAAGAAAGAAGTTAAAGGAATCTTAGGGGCCAAATGTATTTCCTTGTGCCAAGTGAAGACGTAGACGTGTTGATATACGAGTGGTTCTAAGTTCCGAGTTGCCAGATGTGGTACCTACCGTATAATCGTTATCTGATAGGGTTGCCAGTGTCACACCAAATGAGGAGTGTTCCCCATATGTAGGATGAACACAGGAAACGACTAGCAACACTTCCTTATTTAAAAAATTCTCATAGAAAAAATAAATGGGAATCTAATTACAAATTAATATGAACAAATATTTACATTTGGTTCAAGGGAATTACGATAAGTTCTACAAAATAACTTAAAAGTCATTGCAACAACTACAACTCCTTTAATGTTTGTTTTAGGTACCAACCTACTGTGGGTAATGATTAACGATAAAATTAAGTAGCTTTTTTTATCTTATACAAATTATATTCAATATAAGTAAATATTCAATTAGGTATTTGTAACAATTGATTTATTACAATATTTGAATGACTTGAATTCTACAACTATTATTATGAGAAATAAATAAATACAGTTATTTCTTGTAACTGTACCTACATTAGTATCTTTTAAACAAATATTTTTATCGTCAAAGAACTTCCTTCCCGTTTTACAAACGCTCGAAAGTAAAAGTTTAAAGTCCAAATAGGGAGTAACACATTGATACCACGTGAGGCCAGCGCCCCTACAGCCGCACCGGAAATATCACCGCGATATATTTTAAGTGAAGCGCCCCCTGCGACGCATTTCAATCATCCACTAATAAGCAGACGGAAGGAAAGTAATCTAGACAAAAGTTTTAAAATAAATCGGCTAGGAATAGATCGAAAGGTGAGCTTCAGCGCGGCGGCCCCACGGGTTAAAAATACGTGCGTGGCGTCGCCCGAGCAGCTAGCGCCCTGCCGGCGCGGCGCGGCGGCGGCATGCGGCAGCTCGTTCGCCCGCTCTCACCCGCGCCGCGCTCGCATCGCCCTCGTATCGCGCCCGCGCCGCCCTTGCTATTCGTGTTACGAAGCTATATCTAACCCTTAAAGTTTGCACTATTCACTTTAAAACACTTGTTACCTATACTCATTTTCTTACAAAAAACAAAAGAGAAGCACAGGACGATGACATTTAAGTAGACATAAACTTGGCCTCCCGCGGCAACTTAGCCGGGATTAAACCCAAGCATTTTTGATTCTCGGAAGTTATTTGTACGAGTACATATATGTATGTCTAGAAGTAGTGGTCTTATCTGACAATAGTTGCCCACTGGTAATTTTGTCACTTGCTTTTCCTATTGTTACCTAAATAACAAACCTCATGTTTGTTTGTGTTATTAACAATAATTATTAAAATTCCTATTTGTTAATATTATATTTTATAAATTGAATAGTTTTGGAGTAGATAAATGGATTTCTTTTCTGCTAGTCAGATTCTTATCCATTCCGATTAATACAATTAAGACAGTCATTTGGTTGGCGCTCCTGTACAAACATTTATTAATGCTCTTATCAGTTACTCGTAAATGCATTCTTGACTTATTTGTTTATGGCATACCTCGCGCACAATATACTATTATGAGATAGGTACATGAAAGTGGAAATCTTTTGAAAAAAATTAATGTAAACAAGTGCAAGTGCTTACAAATAAATCGATGACAGCAATGGAATTTAGAAAACAAATATGTAAAACAAAGAACTTGAAGAATGTTGTAGGTGTATGTCTAATATTTTTTATATGAAATTATTTTTCTAGAAAATAGTAAAACATATTTTATTTTTACATTGTGTACATTATGTATGTATATCTACATATACATAGATATGTACCTATGTATAAAAGAAACCCTAATTGACTAAGTGACTGATTCATCATCGCAAACCCGAAACCTTAAATTTAGTCGATAACTTGTTTAGGAACATAGACAAGTATTAACAAACAATTTTTACCCTGTAGATATTGAAATTGGGAGAAAAATTTTATAGAACTTAAGCCGTTTATGAACTGAGGGAAATAAAAATTGGTATTCTAGCTATTATTTGTGACGAGTAGGTAATACTACTTTTCGCATTTTGATAATAGGTACTATATACGACTGAAGATAAGATCTATATAACTGTTTATTGTACCAAAACAGATATAGAAAGGTACTACATTCCTAAGGATTCAGTACAAAGGCAGTCTTATCGTTAATAAGCGATTGACTCCAGACAACCTGATAAGTAATATGAGTTAAACAAATAGTAGTCAAAGGAGACAAATACAAAAGAAAGACAACTGTAGATACTACATAATATGAAGCAGAACAAGACAGAAGGAGAATAGGGAAGAAGAAGATAAACAAAGTGGCTTCATAAAAATAAAAGTGTATCAGAGGTATTGTATTATAACTAAGAGTATTATTGACTTTGTAATTATTGACTTGTATTAACCATTAAGGGGAAGAATGTTCCAAAAGACTTCGCATATAAGGAGGAATAGAGCGCAGGAGTACTTACTGTATTCATGTCTTCTTTTTATACACATCCTCCTCAACTTTTTCTTCGTTAGGGTATGAGTTTTTGGATATACAGGATAATGTATGTATTAGTTAAGAACAATAGCTATTTTCGTGTTCCTAATTTTAAAATGTCTCATACAAAATTTCACCCCTTATTGTATCCCTTTTGAGGCTGAATTTTGTAAAAGGTAACAGTGAATGAGGCATTTGGAGGAAGTTGTTTTACATAACGTTCTTTTAAGAGTACACTTTTCTGCTTAACTATCAGAGTTTCCCGAAAAATGAAAAAAATAAAGGGAAAATACGGATGAGGATTAGTTTACGACATCCATTTAGCGACCCCAGGCGCTTAAGAAGCTTATTTTTTTTTTAAGTAGCAAATGAGCACGCAGGCCACCTGGTGTTAAATGATTCCTGCATCCCATAAACATCCATCTTTAACCTCAGGCAGCACCGCAAGTCGACCAAAGGTTCTACACTGAATCCGAGAATCCGAAGAAGCTTGCGCTTCCTAAATTTAAGCTTCATAAGACAAGTCGTTCTTTTGTTGGAATGTCTGTCAGAATATACAAAAAAAATCATAATAGGTTCAATCTCTGCCCTTACACAAATTTAAAAAGACAATTAAGCAAACTCTATCCAAACGCATATTAAAGACTCTTTGCAAAATAAGGAAGCCTGAAATTGAACTAACTCTGCCAGGCTGTTTCTATGCCACATTTTATATTTTTATTTTTGAAGTTATACTTCTTTTGGCGCGTTAGGGAAAAATGATGAGAGTAAATTTTTACGATGCGCGCGCA
>DWNH01000111.1:0-19713 GCA_018249895.1 Tiana niger
GGTTACCATAGCACAGACTCATGAATTCTACTCTATTATATATATATATATATATATATATATATGTATGTATGTATATATTTATATATATCTATATATATATATATATATATACATACATATTATACATTGTACCTTTTCTTTCGCATGTATAAACGTTTCGATAAAGAACGAAGTGGACAATCGTGCTGCTACTTCAGTTATTTCCGGACGCAAAGTCAACAGTGACTGCGGCACGGAACTGCACATCTGCCCCATGAATCTAGAAAAAAGAAGTTAATATTACATTAAAATTGATATATTTGATAAGAGATAGATAGATTTTAAAGTTTAAACTCTTTTTAGTCCATTACTTTTCCTTATTAGTTGGTAGTTTCATTTTTAAATTGGTAGGTTCGTCGACTGGAGACGTAGAAGAATTTAGTTACCAGAGGACATATAATACGCGCGAATTATCTATGTAAGATCTTTGATAGAACTACAGTATTGCTTTAGGTTGAATATGGATTTTTATGATTTATAGAGACCACTTAAAACAAACCTCGTTTGCCACTCCATTCCTATAAAAAACATGGATTTAAAGTAAACAAGTATGACAATTCTTTGTCATTGATTTCTATTTCGCTTAGCTTTCATATAAAATCCCACAATACTAACGTGAAATACGCATGCTGGAAGATATTCTTATCGTGGAGGAACTGCATGTTGTCGTCCCAGATCCACTGCAACAGGTCGGGCGGCAGCGCCACGGCGGCCGGCTCCCCCCCGCGCCGCTCCACCGCCGCGCTCGGCCCCTCTTCCGCTGTTGATGACTGAGAACAAGTGGAACAAATTTGGAATATTGATGGCTTTTTGGAGGATTGATGAAAGTAAATGTACTACTGTGAGTAGGTTATTGCCATGAAATGAAATTGTTTTATTCATTACATCGTATATTAATTACATTGTATCCAAATATCGATACACTCGCACTCGCACTCGAATACTCGCACGCACACACAATGCCTTCGTTCGTGGTCTGCTGGATACTCGCACGCACACACTCGCACAATTACAAACCTATAAAGTAAACAAGTTTCCATTCCATAAGCTGCGTTAAAGAATTTCGTTCTAATTACTTGTGCTTCTTCCTGTTGTCCATTGTCCGAGCCTCGCTGAGGCCGCGGCGGGCTGAGTTCGTAGAACAGCATGTACGCACTATTAGTCTTCTCGAAAGAGAAGTCCATAAACTTGTCCGTTACCGAGTCGTATGTTTTACTCTGTAAACAAAAAAAAAACTTCAGAAATTTATAAAACTAGACTAGAATAATGTGAGCTACTTTAGTTGTAATTGTTACTAATTAATTTCGACAAACGACTATTTTTTTTATTTATATGTATTATTGTTGTATAGAATTTATTTAACGATCAAAGAAAAAAAAATTACTCACACTAAAAATCTTAACAAATCCAGTTTATGTAGGTATCACCTCTCTACGCAAAAGAACTTGGGATGTATGGGTTATTTGTGCTATAAATATCTGTGTTTAATATATTAAACTGTAAAATCACGATCAACAGGCGATGAGTAGGTAGTATGACTAGGAAAATAGAATAGTTGACCGTCATCTCTCCCCCGAAGCACTCAGCGGCGAGGTGCGCGGGATCGAAGGGCTTGACCTCGGCGTCGTTGAAGAGCAGCCAGCGGTCGGCGTGCTCGTGCTCGCGGTCGCGGATGAACGAGTAGTAGTGGCCGCCGTCCGCCGTGCCCGTGTGCACCGTCACGCCTATCAGCTCGTACCTGGGGACGGTCGCGAGAGGCACCAGTTTAAGCTTTATTATCATCTATTTCATAATGCATGTTTTAAAAGGCGACGGATTGAGTCTACGTCTCTGTTGATAAACCATGATTGAAAGTTGATAAAATAGTTTACTTGAGTAAATGAGAAACTAACCAAGTTATTTGAGGTCTAAAGAGTTAACTGCATCGTATAGGTGTCACTTATACATATGTATAAAAACTACCTGCTCGGATTTATAATCAAAGGTGTTATGAAACAAAATCATGCACGTTCGGCATATTTCGTCGTCATTTATTTCCTATAAGGTTCCTAACGCTATTGTACAACTCTATTTATAATCAGAAATTAAGTATTTCTATTGGAATAGTAACAGAAATTAAATGGAATATACTTATAGACTGCCTTCGCTAATATTACAAAGAGCCTTCTTCGCGTGTAGTATTAGGATTAAGCGTCGTAATTTGATACAAGTTAAAAACACTTACTCATAATGTTCTTCAGTTTCAGTACTTTCCTCGGCTTCCGAAGAACTGCTCCCTTCGCCATCTTTCTTATTTTCCTCAGATTTTTGCTTTTCTTCTGCAAGAAAAGTTATTTACATTACATTATGTTTCAACAAGCTCCGGCTTTTAAATAGAAGCACCATATTACTCGTATTACTTGACGTGTAAATAAAAGAATAAAGTCGTTAAATACTAAATATTCAAATTTATAGTTTCAATACCTTGGTATTGTGCCGGCATGAGGTGCTTCTCGACGTAACCGGACATGTCCAGTCGCATGGGGAATGAGAAATGCGTGTTGACTTTCTCCTTCAGCATTGTTAACATGTTAAATGTATATCGCATCGTGTTGAAGCAAAGAATCTTCGGAAGTTTCTTGAAGCACGCCCTACAGTCAAAGTAATTTAAAAATTTTATTAGATTATTTCATTTCTGAAACCATCTTAAAAACATGTTTATAGGTAAATGTTTTTATGATTTATTTATAACAAATTCTAGTTGTTTTACTTGCTAGGTGAATCTAGGCTTTGATAATAAGATTAGCAACAATATAAAACACTGAATATACTGCTATTGAGACAGTCAGTTCATAGTTAATCGTAAATTAACTAATTGAATATTTGTTTGTGAGTACATTAATATTCAATTCTATTTGATATAAATGCTAATTTTATAGAAACACACGCTCAGTAAATGTAAAACATGCAAACTTAGTAATCAGGTTCGCTAACCACTAAACCACGAGGCCAGTCTTATAAAAAATAAATATTACGAACGAATATAAAAGAGCAACGAACCGTTTCTCCGCGCGCACTTTGGTGGAGCAGTGCGAGCAGGTGTAGCAGTTGTCGCCCTCCAGCGTGTCCTTGACGGTGACCTCGTCCAGGCTCTGGTGCAGGTTGCGCATGTCGGCCACCTGACAGCGCACCGTGTAGAACTCCTCCAGCGTGCGCGACACGTGCGGGCAGTCCTGGGTACGCGTACAAACACAATTATAAAGAGAAGCAAGCTGAGTTATATCACCACACCCAATTCTACCGTGAAGCTATTTATTGTGTTTCGGCAGGATTTGATTGCCAGAGTACATTAAATAAGAGGCTACCGTTAAACTCAGAAGTAGCAACGCATCTATTTACCATCTCAGGTAGGACTAAGGTATAAGTATGGGTCATAAAACTTACACTAAAATTTCGATATACTAATCAACTACCAATCAATATCAGTATCAACAGTCACTCACCAAGGACACAACGTTGTTGCTAAGCACTCCACAGAAGAGCGTTTTGACAAGCTTCTTAAGCTCAGGGGTCATCTCCTCTAGCTTGGAGACCAGATCGATGAAAAACTCCGCCATGTCTTTTTGTTCGCCAGTGTTCAACGGCTGATGATCCATCTGGTACACTTTGCAGAAGCTGCGTGGGTTGTAAGCTTTCCGCTCACTTTCCTGTTAGATACATTAAAGTTATTCACTGTTACACCTGTGTTCAATCCTTAGTGTTAGACGTGTGTTAAGTACTTATTGTTAGACGTGTGTTAAGTCCTTAATGTTCAACGTGTAGTAAGAAGTAACTTTAGTAACTGAAGTTAACAGGATATTGCGAGTACTGACCATGAGATAGGCGAACATAGCGTACACCGTCAAGCCTAATCATTTTCCATGACCACGAGATATGAAAACGTGGTACCCAACAACAATCGTAAGCACACCCTGGTGAGTACTGACCATGAGATAGGCAAACATGCGCTGCATCTCGTGCAGCGTGGGTTCGTGGCGCGACAGCGCGGGGTCGGCGCGCAGCACGGCGGCGCGCGCTTGCGGCATCATATACAGGTGCTGCATGCACGAGGCCATGTAGCACGTGGCGCCCAGGTTCGTCAGCCCCACGTATCCACACTCGGAGCGCGACTCTTCCGCCGGCCAGTAGTCCCACGGGTACGACGACGACGGCCCTGCGGCAACACCGTGCATTGTTGGCAGTCAGTGTCAAAGCCTTAATTCACAATAAAATATTCGTTACTTTACCTAAGATATGGTAATCTTGAAATATTACGAATAATCTCCATTGTGCACAATCGAGCACACATTAACGTATGTATGTACATTAAAAATGCAAATTTTGGAAGGGGAGTCGGAAAATCGCAAAAATAACCTAACGTAATTAATGGACGTCCCCTATAGTTTCTAATGTACACTCCCTTACCAGGTTTATGGTGTTCCATGAGCTTATGGTGCAACACCATGTAGTTGTCGGGCGCGCCGCGGACCAGCTCCACCAGCAGGTCGTACGCGGCGGCGCGCGACTTCTGCGACTTGCACTTGGGCAGGTTGCGACGCTCCGGATTCGGCACGTCAAATAGAAACCCGAACACCTGCAGATAACAGTTTTTAATCAACACACGCTTTCAACTAAACATACGCAGGCAATATAGCAACGAATGTATGCTAATAAATAAATAAAATATATTAGAGTGAGTAAAAAATGTTGGACTATTGTTTTTGACATTCTTCAAAGAGTCATTATTAACAAAAAAGGAAAAAAATAAACATAATCTGACATTGGACAAATTTTGCTTACCCACTTCCAAACTTTTACATTATCTGTGTTGTTTTATATACTGTGTTGTTTCCTTTTTAAAAAGTAGCAAATGTGCATGCATGCCTGTTGTTAAATAGATTGACTACAACCAATGGACACCCATATTAAACCTCAGATAATATCAAAGTTCAACCTAAGATCGTACTCAATCGGATGTGTTGCTAATCGTGAGGACTACGTCGACAGAGCCTACCAAATAACAGTTATTCTCTGCTCACATAGTACTCACCATTTCCAACGTCATAGTCCCCTGCTCGGACGTCTTGAACCTAAGTGGATGTTTCAGGAGGTGCGTCAACAGGCTCAGTTGTCCGTACAAGCCGTCGTCCGGCGTACACGGCTCCGTACGTTTCTCGATAATTTCTCGCGTTTCTAGCGAAGCGCGGATCTGTTCACAGAGTTCGTTCAGGTCAGGGGCGCCGCTGTCCTCCGATGTCGCCCCTTCTGTTTGATAATGTATGACTTTTATTGAAAGTTAAATTTCGAAGGATAATTTGCTAGTTATTTTAATTATATTGTGTTATAAAAACAGTTAAACTAACACCTACACCTAAAATAAATCTAAATTCATCATTGAAACTTCTACCCGGGCGTGAATCAAACTCAGGATTCTTCAAGTGGTGGAACGGCATGGTAACCACTACGCAACACGGGTCGTCAAAATGCTGGACACATCAAAGAAAATTTTTTTAAAGTTGGAATTCCATACCTTTGAAAAAATCTTCAGGCAGCCCATCTATGAGTCTGCAAACGAGCCAAAAATAATCTCGACACGCTGGCCCATATGGCTCTTTACCTTCTTCTGCGTGATGATGAACTACCTGCATCGGGATAACAAAAAAATTATAGAATAAATTAAAATTTAATGTAAGCAGACTGTGTGTTTGTGCGTCCGTGTGTCTGACCTCGTGGTGGTGGTGGTGGTGGTGCGGGCGCATGTCAGCGGCGCGCGGCAAGTGCTCCAGCAGCAGCTGCAGCAGCGGCGCCAGCACGGCCACCTCGCCGCCCGCGCACAGCCGGTACAGTGCCGTGCCCGCCTCGCGCCGCACCTGCATACAACACTTGCACACTAACACAACTCGCTTTGTGCTAAGGACTGAGGCGTAGAACGTAAACCATATTGTTTTATATAATATATAATGGCCAAATTGAAAACGAACATGCAAGCCAGCAATTTCTAGTTGTTGCTGCTTAAAATTTTACGATTTGGTTCATTTGATCTGTCTCATCTGCAATGTCGCTGTATTTTCAATTGTCCTCCCAAAGTGTATATTGATGCTTGGTGCAATATAATAAAAAATGTAATTGCGTTCGAGTACGGAAGCGGCTACACACCGCGGGGTCGGCGTCGTCGAGCAGCAGGCGCGGCGCGGCGCGGCGCAGCGACCACGCCAGCGCCACCGCGTCGCCGCCACCGCGCGCCCACCACACGCACATGCGCATCGCGTGCTGCACCACCTGCAACAGCCCCACAACACATCCAAAACACAATAAATTGCTTTACGGTAGAATTAGGTGTGGCAGTGGTACTTCCAGTTCTCCATGTTCCAGTTACTTGTTATATTTCTTAGTTACTAATTTTTACCTTTTACAACTGTCACAGCCAACTAATTATGAAACGTAATAGTTGAACTATATAACGGAAGCGGGAATGTTTTGCCCATTGATTGCAACACATTCCATTACAATATTACTTTGCCGACTTATGATGATACGAAAGGCTTTCGACTGTAAATAATAGCCAAGTCGTTGAATTCCGACGCTTCGAAAAAAAAACTTTGAACCTACAACTTTTCCAAATTTTACGATTCACAAATCTCAGACGACAAACAGTATCATCTTACAGAACATCAGAATGTATAGTAATAATAATATTTTTTATAACTAGTATTTTAGCAACAAAACCTAACATTATGTTGTCTTATAAACCCACCTGAGCTCTTCCCCAGAATCCAGTCTTGTATGTGGTGGGCTCTTTGACAGTTGCCGCTTCACACAATATGGATATCAATCTATCTGTTGTTTCTTCAACACTCATTAATGTTAACAGAACCTGGAAAAATATTTAGAATGACAATAGACAATTTAGAATGTGATTAAAGAAAAAAAGCTAATACATTTTGAATGTGTAACAGGCATTTTAAATAGACAAAGACAAAACCAAAATTATTTATTTACACAAATATGGGTAAGTACAAAATAATTTCAAATCATTTCCAAAATACGAAATCATTTATTTTCTCGAACACAGTACTACATGACGTGGGACGTGAGATATAAAAGAAAGTGATGGGAAAACATGCTATATTCTCTTATTATTCACAATTAAACACAAACAACTTACCGGATGTAATTTGGGTGTTTGTGCTGGATCAGACGAGGGTAACGTGCCTATGCGACATAACAGCTGTAAGAGTAATGCTAAGCAGTCTTGCCTCCACTCACTGTCGTCATTCCTTTGTAACACCCCTGTTGAGTTATTTGTAAAATGATTTTATAGCTCAATGTACTATAATATATGTATAACATACTTATTAGTAAGTCCAATTTTGACGCACTTTAGTTGTTTAGATAAACCATTCTGCAACTAAGAATACTAAGGATATCCCTGATCTGTAGTGAATAATAAAAGAGCTTATAAGAAACTAAATTACACATAATAGCAATAACACAGCTGGACCATGGCAATTTTATATCTAAAAGGTAGGTTTACCTGCTGAGGTACCACAGCTTACCACAGCCAGCAATTGCTGTATATGGGTTGCAGAGACCACTTAAAACTACCCTGTATTGTTATTTGCTTAGTTTTTTGCAATAAAAATACTTACCTGACATCATGATATCATATAAGATCCTCAATCCTCCTTTCTTTATAAATAATTCGTTCCAATTTTCAACAGCCACTTTTTCCTCTTCAGTTTTTTCAATGCTTCCAGCAGTTTCCTTGACATTAGGACCATTATTAGTTGAGCTAAGTTTGTCTATGATATGCAGAGAGTACATGAGCTTTTGAGGACTCGTTGGGTCCAATAACTCGGGTAATTTGCTTTCTATAGGGTTTTGAAAGGCTTCTAAAAGTGTTGGATTTAGAGGGACCGCTTGTAGTATGTCCCACACACGACGTGATAACAACTGCGCTTTAGTATGTGCGACTGGTTCCTGAAAATTAAAAATATAGATTACCATTGTGTTTGCTGTGGTATAAGTCACAAATTTCGAAAAATCAATTTTAATGTCCTTTCTAGGATTCTATAAGGACTACATCCGTACATTTTATTTTGACAGTTATTTATTTATACACTTATTTGTTTTTAAACGCACATTCATTTATATCACTGTAAAAAGTGTACTTATATTAGGTAAGGTACATTTTTTCAAGTATTTTAGTTCTTGTTAAAATTTTCGAAATGCTGAACATACCTACATATATCGGTAGCATTATCAAAAACATTACGTACCCCGTTAGCCCTGGGCTCCTTCATCTGCCCCAGCGTCTGCATGAGCGTGAAAAGCTGGTGGAAGCAGGTGGGGTCGAGCAGCAGCAGCGTGGGCAGACGCGCGCGTGACGGCGCCGGCTGCGCGGACGGCCACTCCGCCCACGCGCCGCGCCCGCTCACGCCCACCGACACGAACACCAGCTGTTATATAAGGAACCGCGCTGTTACATCGGCCGTGTGTATATAGACCGAGTTAAGGGGCGATAGCCTGGATAACCTCGGTTTTACATCGTGCTTGTCCTAGATTTAATTGACGACACTAACATATTGCATTTTATAAATAAAAAAATAATATTAATAATACACATTTCTGTACAGTTCTAGTATGGGAAAAGATGACGAATTCAATTTTATTCTTAACATTTTAACATATATTTAAAGAATTTATTCACAAAAAAACCTATATCAGTTCCATAGGAAGAGTAATTACACATAATAGTGGTTAAACTTTACATTCGCCATTTCAAACAAAAAAATGTATAGGTAAATTGTATGGGTTGCATGTATAGTAATAGCAGTACCTGATTGTCCTTAAACCCCATGTCATATAAGGTACGCTCGTCATATTCAATGGTCAACTCTTGGCCTTGAGTTATCATCCGTAATGGTCCGTCACTCGACAACGCAGTAACGCCTTCTTCGCCTTGCATCTGTTAACATAAATAAAAAGAAATAGTTAATATAAGAAATAGTTAATAATAACAGTTGATGTGACGGAGTGAGTGCGTGTGTGTGTACCTGTCGCTCCCACCAGACGTGCACGTGCGCGCGCAGGTGCGCCACGAGGTCGGAGTGGTGCAGCGCGAGAAGCGCGCGCGGGCCGGCGCCGGCGGGCTGCAGCGTGATGCGCACGCTGCCCGCGCCCGTCGCGCCGCCCTCCCACTGCCCGGACTCCGCCAGTGCCCAGCGACGAAGGTGGTACGCGTACCTATTACAGGAAAAATTATACTAACACTCGCACTCTTGGACCACGAACTTATCAATGGACAACTGAAGACAGAATTGTAGATACCATCAAAATCTATTACAGACTAAAGAAAAACAAAAACGACATACCTTCGTTTAAAAGTATCTAAATGAGTTTTGAGCAACAAAAGCGCTCGCTGTATACACTGCAACGCCGCTTCTTCCGTCATGTGCTCGTAAATGTTTTGTTTGTCTGTTGATTTCTCTTCAACTTTTTTCTCTTCACTATTGCTTGTTGATGTAGACGATTCACCATCCTGATTCTTCGATATAAGTCGTTCTGCTGCCGACGATAAGTGAAACATACACTTGGAAACAAAGTCATCTTCCTGTTGGAGCTGCTGTCCCATGTAATAACTGTTTAAGTATTGTATAGCACCCATTGAAACATCTGTAACAGAATTGCATAGTTCATACATTTAATGGACAATGCACATATGGAATATGTTTTAAATAACAATGACAACTTTCTTTGTCAAATGTTGTATGATCGTATTAATCCATATTACTATAAAAAAAACTAAAAATAAAAATATTTTATGGATTTAAATATGTTCTTTCTGTACATCCACTGTCCTAGATTTTTTTTCTGTTTCTTTTCCCATGAAAGGAGTTTTATTTTGACGGAAACCACAGAAGCACACTAAATACGACGTGAACATCTTAGTCCTCAGGAGTTGTAACGTATCTATTTACGATTTCAGGCAGGACTATGGTACAACCTGTAGATGGATATGGATGTTTGTGGGTTGCAGAAACCACTTAACAGGTAGCCTGCTGATTTTAAGCAAAAAAAAGATGTTTGAAAACACAGCAATAATAAATAAATAAATGTCTTGGGACAACTCACACATCTGTGCTATGGTAACCAGACAATTGATAAACACACATAAATATTTTTAAATACATACTTATATAGATTTTTTTTAAACTCCGACACAGAACAAATCTTCATGCTCATCAGACAAACATTTGTTCTGGGTCGGTTCGAACCCACAAGATCCAGTTTAGCAGTCAGGTTTGCTAACTACTAGACCACAAGGCCAGTGAATAATAATACGATATAATGCAATGCAGTGGTACCCGTGCTGTTGGCCCGCAAGGCTATCTTCCAGAGATGGTCCATGGCGAGCGTGTGCGGGTGCGCGGCGTCGCGCGAGTCACCCGCGCCCAGCGCCATGCGCGCCAGGTTGCACAGCTGCTGGTACAGGCTCAGCCCCATGATGCTGATCGTCTGCGGCGCCACACCTCACTTTACCCTTGTATATATACTTATAAGGGACACTTCAAGTGTTTGTTGTTGCAGTTGCAGTTTAAGACATTTTTAACCTCCCCTCTCCCTTGTTAACATAAGCACTACTCTTGCCGTCCTTGTGCTAACATAAATATTCATACAGTTATCTTATATCAGCTTATTTTGCACGAAAATATAGATACGAAAAGTACTGAAATAACTTAATACTTGAACGGTCCCTGACGAGAGGTAAACTGCTACGACAAAATGGTCACAGAAAAAGCGTAGGAATAGTAATAATAACCATTAACCACAGGCTATTGCGATTACAGACTACTTAGGAAGAATAGATTGGTAGCGTTAAAGAATAATATAAATTCAAATTAATGGTAACCCGTACAATCTCTTGATCTGCATTACCCTGCAGCCCCAAAAGGTATGATAGATTTCAACATAACATAGACCGTATTTACCTCAGGGTCGAGCGTGGGCATCTTCTCAACATAGAGGAATCGCAAGGCGTCAATACCGAGCGCGTGTTGGTCGGGCGACTTAGTGTGCGACAACAGCCACGAGTACAGACAATCCGCGCACTCCGGCGTCCCGCGAACGACTAAACACTGCCACAACTCCTCCACTTGGTCAACTGTCAATCTATTGTAACGATAAAAGATAGAAACGTAAATAAGACACACATACGTAAATAAGACACATATTACCTTTAAAATAATATTTAAAACGAATGCAGGCATTTTATGACTATATGTATATGAAAACATGTTTATATCGACTGTGAACTGGCAATACATCCTTTCTCTTGATCTGACAAGTAGGTTTTAAGTTATACTTATTAATGCGTATTTAATTGACTACGACTATATTGATTTTGTCCTCATTTAATCACTTGTAGTTGAAGTCGGTTCTTTTTTTTTTTAATTTTGTAAACCTGAAGTGATGCGGAGAGCCGACGGGCGAGAAGATAGCGGTGAGGAAGTGCAACCGCACTGTCAGCTCGGTGATGTGCGCGTAGTGCGCGTCCGGCGGCCGCGTGGTCACGTAGTGGCGCAGGTCCTCCAGGAACAACCGCATCATGCCGCGCTCGCGCTCCGCCCACATCACCACCTGACAAGTATACATTAACAAGCCAGTTGACTACTTGCCTACTTGACCGTAGGTCTAACGCTTAGAATTAACATACAAAATGTCTTATTTTATAAAATCGCTAGGATCACAGTATGTGGCAATTATATTCTATTATAATAAATTTAATTCAATTCCAAATATACCTGATGCATATCCATTCCACGAAGTTGTTGAAACGATGAAAATAACTTCGGTAATAAACGAAGGGAGACTGCGACAGACCTAATAAAAAGAAGTAAAATGTTAAATTATTTCATAAATAAATGTTGTAAGACAGATTAATACTGTATATTAGTTATGCTTACCGATGGTTAGCGAGATTATCTAGACATCCTTCAATAAACTTGATTCTGATGAACTTATCCGTACTAAAACATAGTAAAGCGCACAGCGCTTTTTCCGCTTCCAGGGCTAAGCCTTCACCAAGTTGCTCCTGTAAGATAGATGGATAAAAATGTAATAACAGTTGAATTAATTAATTTGATACAACTATTATTTATTGTATACTACACACAAATATTGACAAAATACAACAAAGCAAATATAATAGTCACAATGTCTTACAATTTGCTCATTACATAAAAGCTATTATAATCAATTCAATTGATATATGTAGTTCTCGTGTTAGCTAGCATAACTTGCTTCTTTTTAATTTATTATTGCAGACACAAAAATATTTTTTGCGAAACACATATAAACGCTTAATAAGTACAAGGGCGCTACACATTTCAAACAGAGATGTAGTTATGTATGTAATAAGAGGCGTTACGTTCATACGACTCACAATGGCGCCGTCCTGCAGCAGGTCCCAGAGCAGCGTGTTCCCGGCGCGGCACACGTCGTCCACGCTGAAGGGCAGCGCGCCCGCCGGCGACGCCTGCCGCCGCTCCAGCGCAGCGCCGCCCGCAGCGCCCGCGCCCCCCGCACCCGCCGCGCCCGCTGCCGCTCCCGCGGCTACGCCCGCCGCCACGCCCGCCAACGCGCTCGCAGACTGATACTCCGACAAGCACTGGGCCTGTATGAAATATTCATATTTAACTCAGTATTTTCCACTTATATTGACAACGCACTGTGCCCGCGACTTTGTTTGCGTGAGAATCAACCTTACGCTGTTTTTGCCACGTAAATCCCGATCCCGAGAAAATTCCGGGATAAAAAGTTGTTGCCCATATGTTGCCCTATACTTGCCCTTTGACTTGGAGAATCTACTACATACAATGTAATTATATTGCCTTATATTTATGTTACATGTGTTGTTATATACTAACGACCCGCCCGGCTTCGCACTGGTGCAATGTAGGTACTAAAGTAGGCATTGTGGAGTGGTTACTGATATTTCTGTAATTATTAAAACATACTAAAGGACTTCGTTACGAAACATTGACTTATTTAATATTTCCTGTAGATATAACATGCTTTTATTGTACTTATAAACCATTCGGAAAAAATTACCTAAGTGATAGTGCAAACCGCTTCAAAATCCGTTGCGTAGTTTAAAAGTTCTAAGCGTACATAGATACAGACAGACAGGGGAAGCGACTTTGTTTTATACTATGTAGAGATGATATAAAATATAGGTAGGAACCTGTGCGGCGAGACGCGCGAGTTCCTCCTCGCAGGCGGAGTCGTCCTCGTCGAGGTCGGGCAGGTGCCGGTGCGAGTGCGGCGAGATGGCCGACGACGCGCTGCCCTCCTCCTCCTCGCGCCGCTTGTAGCTCTCCATCAAACGGAGCTCCATCAATCGTCTGGGTTACACAATTACGTCATTAAAACATCGTAATAAACATTACGCTCTTGCTACTAAATTAGGAGCGTCAGTTTCATGATAAAGTAGTTTGTTTATTTTCGGTACAAAAACTACGACAAAAATAACGCTCAGCATTCGATTTTAAATGAACAATTTTTTCCTGAAATTCTCTGTTTGATCTACATTTAATTAATTTCAAACTGCGACTATGGTTAAAGGTAACTGTTGGACTATGTATAAGAACCAATAAATACCATAAATTTTAGAACATTTCTGTAATTTAAATACAAACACTAATTTACCTGGCATCAACATTATCACATAGCAGTTGGCAGTGTGCAGTTTCACTGCCGGACGATTCCTCCTCCACTTCAGATACAGATTCAGCAAGATCAGCCGCCTTCAACTGTGTTGTAACTATAATAGATAACCAATAATTGTCAATAATACGCCATGGACAGTATAAATTATAAATCGTCGTAAAAAGTGTGTCTAATCTTTACTGAACAAGACAGACGTTAATCAGTTAAAAGTAAAATCAAATATGAATTTCTAATATCCCGAGACCTACAACACATAAACTATGTTGAAAGTGAAAAGAGTGATTTAAAAAAGATTATAAAACACTTCCGAAGATAGAAAGTAACAAAGTCCCCTATGTAGTGGGGTGTATGGACCATGCACTCACGGAAATGCCTAGGTTTGCCAGGCTTGTGGCGCTTCTTGTAGAGCTTCTTCTTCCGCGGCCGCAGCAGCTCCTCTGCGCCGCTGCTGGCGCTGCCGCTGCTGCCCGCGCGCTTGTTCCGTCTGCCGTCACACAGTTGTATTATTACTCTACGTATATATGTCTGGCCTTCTGGTTTAGTAGCGAACCTGATCGCTAAACAGGAGGTCGTGGGTTCGATCCCCACCCAGAACGAATGTTTGTGTGATGAGCACGAATATTTAATTGTGTCTAGAGTGTATTGTTATCTATATAAGTATGTATTTAAAAAATATTTATGTATGTTTATCAGTTTTCTGGTTACCATAGCACATGCTTTGCCTAATTTCGGATCAGATGCTGTGTATTAGTGTGAAAAGATCTTTATTTAGTTAGTTATATAAAGGGTTTTGTTTAAGTTTTTTTAACACTGTAAAATATTGTTTAAATGTAGCGGCAGACTGGTAAATGTGTTATTTTTTTGGAACTATGAAGTAGTTCATGTCAAGTTTTGATGTATTTTTATTAACTTATTGACTACCTACTATTAGTTACATACTATACTGAAATTAAAATGAATTTTTACGCAAAATTGGTAAACGTACTTTTGACAAGACTTCAAAGCCGCACACTCTTTCTTTGTAAGCTCTTCACCTTCGCGCAGCCATTCAGCTTCAGCTGAAAAATATTATTTGTATAAATACCTTTTGAACAATATTCTATATATAAAAATAAATTGCATGAGTTAATCTCGCAAAAACAGGCTTGAGTGATTTTCATAACAATTTTTTTAAACTTTCCACTAAGAAAATTGAATATTTTCAATTATAAGGAAGTTATTAGTTTCACCTCAACTTTTTTGTTAGAGACAATACTTGGTTTAGAAAAAGAAATTTCGGAAAAACTCAAAGGTACAGTCCAAAATCGACAACGGAATTGGTAATTTTGTATGGAAATTGCCACTATGGAGTAGTTTCAAGAGCCGGCGTTTGTTGCAGACCTATCGTTTGACAGACGCGCCGTGCACACCTGTTATTCATTTCCGTCTTAAACATAATTTTTTTTTTGTAAAAAAAAGTAGTAGAATTTGAGAATGGATTAGGATTGATAATCCCTTATGAATAATTACAATTAAATAAATTTTTTAATTTACCAAATTCAGAGTCACAACAAAATCGCGAATAACTAAACTAGACAAGGTATATTGATCTCCTTTAAAATGTTAAGGGATTTTTTGTTTTTATAAGTAAATAAGTTACAATGAAAACAATTGTATATATACCAGTTAGTTCTCGTTGATGTTTACTCTGCTTTCGAGGCGTCGGTCCGGCTTCCTCACCTGATGTACTAAGCTCCTCACACTGAAAATATTATATGAATTAACCTAATAAGAACAAGCTACTTGAAACTAAGAACTTCATGTAAAAAGTAAATAATTTTATTAATATAATGTTATCTGGACTGGCCTCTTGGTCTAGTGATTAGCGAACCTAACTGCTAAATGGAAGGTTGTGGTGGCGATTCCCATCCTGGAGAAATGTTTGTGTGATGTCTTGGACGTTTCATTTAAAATCGAACATTTGAATAATTTTCGTAGATATCTACAACGGCAGGCTGCCTATCAGGTCCAAAGTAGTCCATCTTTATCCAAAGAACTGGAATAAACCAACTCACAAAATTTTTTTGATATTGGTTGAGTGATTTCAGATTTCAATATTTACAAATACTGTGACATGTGATTTATATATATCAAGATTGAAGAAACAACAAACAAACCTGAAAGATAGCTAATGTTAATTGCTTACAGTGACCTGTTGATATTTATAATTTTATTTATTTATTTATTTGTTGCACCGACTAGATGTACACCATTTCAATTAAAATTAAATACATTTGCAAATAATAAAACCAAGTGTCACCTCAATAATATGTAGGTGTAAGCTACATGATAAAACAACATACTAAAAAAAAAAAAAATACAATCATAAAACAATTAAAAATATTAAATTAAAAGACATTAAAATTACTTGTGAAATTACTTTCATATTATGTTAATTTTACATCCAAATAGTACTGATATCTTATATGTGATCAAATATAGATAGATGAGTTACTTCTGAGAGGTAAGTTGATTACCTTATTAAGTGAAATACAATACTGACTGAACTCTGTCTACCACCTACATGACTTATACCATTTGCTAATTATGAGACTGTATGATAAAAAAAAAGTATTCATACGGGGTCATCATCAGAATTGGTCTGGTCCATGCTGACGCTGGCCTCGGAGGAGGAGTTGTGGTGCGGCTTACAAGCCGGCGGAGGCACGCGCGGCGCGTCGGGCGCGGGCGAGGCGCCGCCGCACCCGCCGCGTGCCCACATCGCGCGCGTCAGCGCCGACGCCAGGTACAAACTCTGGAATTATCATATTTGTTTTTAACTCTGTCACTTCTATACATAAACCTGGTAAACAAAGTCAACAGACAACGAGTTTTGGATTGGTGGCGTTAATTTTATATACAGCTTTCAATGCACAAATTTAAATGATTGTTGTCTGGATGTTGTAGTCCTGGATGTCTTTATGAGTTGCTTTGGTACCCATGACATAGGCGGCGACGACGATGACCACGAAGACTTATAATACTTATATATACATAATACTAAAAATAAAATTTGTGTAAAACGAAAAAAAACCTTCCTACAATGTTAAAAGTAAAACAAATTAGGCTATTGTCAATAAGGCTTAAACCAACTATTCACCTGTTCAGTATGTTCCTTAGGTGGAAGTGCACACAGAAGACTATACAAATGCGCACAAGGCTTAGGAGCTAGCGCCCTGATGAACCCAGGCAGCAGGTCGTAAACCTGCCGGCCGCAATGCTTCAACTGTGCGGCCGCCCAAACCAGCTCCACATGTTCGGGCGTCACGCGACCTTCCACAGCCAAGAACTTGAGTATCATGTGCGATTGTTTTATTACCTGTGAAATTTATTATAAATTTACTTGTCAGCGCACCCAATCAGTGAAAATTTACAGAACCTGGATGTGGCTGAAAAACTAACTAAATATACAATACATCCATCCGCCTTTAGTTGTCCACTGCTAAACATAGGCCTCCCCTAGTTGGCGCCACTCTGTCCGGTCCTGAGCCCTTAGAATTCAGTGGTTTCTCGCTATCTTAAATTTACAATTACAAAAGCAAAATGCTTTATAAAAATTAAAAATCAATTTAAAAAAGTTGTATAGGGAAACAAAAAGAAAACTACCTCAACATGCAAGTTAGGTCCAAACAGATGCTCTATAATGTTATGGAAAGTGAGCCAGACAGCCAATCGCTGACCAGCCACCTCCACATCAGCTGCCGGTTCCCCTGCACAAAGCTCATTGTGTGCAGCTATGTGTGCATTGATCTGAGCGACACCAGCCAACCTCATAGTCAGTGTACTGCTGTTGAAGTACTTGAAGGCTAAAGCTAGCCCATCAGCGTCAAACACCACTGGTGCATCCAATGGTTCTTTTGCTGCTCCCCACATGAAATCTAAAAAAAAGATCACTTAAAATGTATTTACAAAAATGAGGTATCAATAAATTGGAGAATAAAGGTCAGCAAATGAAATAAAATTGATTTATTTATTAAATGTTATTTACAGGCACTTAATGAACCTTTACTAAACCTTAATTAAACCTTTTTTAAGTGTCAATGTTTAAAAATAAGTTAACTTCATTCAAATATCTATAATATATTCTGCAACACATTTACAACTTCATTGGTGCATTGGTTGGTTAGGCCCATAAGTAACAGCAATCACTTATAATAATGTGACCTAACTAACTGTTTTCCAGGTTTGAATTATACAAAAAATATATAATATCTATTGCTTACCTGCCATAGACTTTACTGCTGGTACCCTAAGATCTTTATCTTCTAAGATGCACATGTACTGTAATATCTTACTCCTTAAAGGAATAAAAAGCTGTGTCACTGCTCTGTAACTGAGCCACAACTTCAGGTTTCCAACAGCTGCCACAATAGCATGTGCCATAGACAAAGGCAATGAACTAGGTGTGCCATATTCAAATACAGCCGACATTGAACATACTCCACCCAGTTTACAGAACAAGTTAACATTTCTTAACAAGTAAGCTGGTATTTCTGTATCCTGGAGATCACAATAAGAACTCAAATTTGTTATTTCCTGAGCAGAGAGGTCATCTAATCTACTGAGTGCTGAGTGCTTACAAGCCAAGTACAAAGGAAAGTTGAGTAAGAATATCTTAGACACAATGTGCATAAGTTTTTCCTTTTGCTGCATCGGCCACACCTGTGCTTCATCTTTAGAAGTTGATGTTGAAGCTTTCTGGTCATCAGCTTCCTCTGAAGCTTCTTTAGATGTATCAAGGTGTTGTGTGCTTTCTTTATTCTGGTCATGTTCTTTCTCATTACTTTCTTTTTCTGACTCTGTTGGTTTTTGTTTTTCCTGATTATCACTTGGAGATGCATTAGCTGGATCTATTAGTTCATCTTTTAACTGTTTCAGTTGGCATACAGACAAGCATAGAATGCTTTGTACTACTAAATAAAACCTTTCAAAATTCTTCACATCTCGATAACAACACATACATTGTCTGTAAAAGTAGTTAATATTCAGTCATTATTGAAAGCAGTAAATAAAAATTATTTACTTTATTAATAATTATTATTGTAATTTAAAATATTTGTTTCAGACATCATTCAAAAAATAAGAAGTCTAGGTTTGTAAAACTCAAAAATGGGTAGTGTGGGTTATGTATTAAAAATGACATACATTTAATTTTAACACTTAGTAGTTATACTAATAATTGAAATATTACCTTTGTGGCCATGAGAGAATGTAGTTCAACACGATTTCGAGCTCCGCCTGACTTATACTTGGGTATTGAGACACATCATCTGTTAGTCTTGCTTCGCCTACAATAAAAACAAAAACCCAAAATATAACTCAAAGGCTAGTTCATACGATTAATTTGGAGCAATAATATACTTAAAAATATAAACTACTAGTGAAAACACTAATCCGAAAGCAAATGAGCAACAAAATTTCGAAACAATGTATCTTACAATTCACTAAAAGCTGCGAAAACTCCGAACAAGCATCACACATCCTCAATGTTTTGTGTCGAGTAGAAGCGAAATATTAATCTAATATTGTCGCAAATGTTAAGTTGCCCGAAATATTGATCATTATTGATATTTTCGTATCAGAAAACGAACACTGCCTTAAAAATGTCACAGAATCCATCCATTCCACCATTGTTGACGATTGTTGTCAAAACAGCGTTTAGATTCTGGATAGTGCTTATTTAATTTATGTAAGGGTTATTAATAACAAATTTTTATTTTAATATCTTTATACATATTCAACTAAACCATATTTTCAATGTGTGGTATTTAATGGCTAATATTAAAAAATGAAAGAATAATTCAAACCTGCAATTTCCCTTCATCAAATTTCAAAAGTTCAAAAATGAATAATAATATAAAAATCAGTAAGCAAAGGAATTTT
>DWNH01000112.1:0-19633 GCA_018249895.1 Tiana niger
ATATTAAAGTATGCATTCCGGCAAGTTATCCGCGAAACCTATAAAAAAATATGGCTGTATATAATTGAATCGAAAGTCAGAGTGATATACATATGTATATGAATACGTAGATTCTGTATCATACTAAAGTTTATCTTAAACAAATCTCAATGAAGTGCTCAATCTGTTAACGAAGTTCCAAGCCCTCTCACACGTTGTTTAGAACTTGTAATGTACTCACAAATACAAACAAAATTAACCTTAGCCAAGGGCTGTGCTTTCGCTTGTAAATTTACTTACTAAGGAACTTGTTTCATAGCCAACAAGGAATCACCATTTTAATCAAGCGGATTTAGGAAATGTATTTTGAAAAGCAACATTTATTTGTAAAACAAAACCCTTTGAGAATGAACCCTTGTCGGAAATGGCAAAGTCGATCGTAATTGTCTGAAAAGGCAATCCCTCATCATCCCTTCACTGACGAAGGCTGCTCTGCTCCATCCATCTTTTATTTACACCTACTCGAATTACTTTTAGGTGTCAATTGAGCAATTAATTCTGTTGACGCCCTCATAGTTTATAATAGAGTCGACTAAATCTATGTTAAAAGGTTAAAATTGACATTTTGTATACTCTCTGCCAAACCGTAGAAAGTACTACCGCCATCTCTTTTGTTTTATATTGAATAAAAGTAACAAACGAACATGCATGCCACATGGTATTAAGTGGTCACTGCAACTCATGGACATGCACTTGCAACTTAAGGCAGTACTGTAGTCCTACTTGAGATCGCAAGTAGATACGTTCCCATTTCTGACTTCTGTGGACTAAGATGGTACTAATATATTACCTGAAGTCGCAAATGGATATCTATAAGTTGCACTTATTACTTACCAACAGGTGGCCTGTTATTTTCTTTTTTTTATAAAAAAATTAAGCAGGCTACCTTATATTAGTTAGTCACTGCAGTCCATGAATTCGTATAACAAATTTAAAAAGAATTAAGTAGTTAAGAGATCACAGCATTAACCATTTATGTAAATTGATTAGGTGACCGCTAGCTTTTTATACTTCCAGCCAAGGTTTTCCAACCCCGAGAAAGCCTGCAGGGAAAATAAAAATTTCGAAAGCATACTTACCTACTATCCATCTTAACGTAGACGTCGAAAATAGTTAAACCTATAAGGAAACCAAATTTGTAAATTGTTAGGAAACTCTACTTTAGAGCAGCGATCTCTATGGTCATTACCTCACACCTATCGATAAACCAAGTCATGGATGAAAGACATTCAACGTATCTCTTAGCTTTAGACGACCCGTGTGGTGTTTAAAGTGAAATTTAAAATGATGAATTTAGATTTCTGTTCTCGGTCTGGGTGTTTGTGTTTGTCTGTGTGTGTGTCCATGGTACCCACGACACAAGATCCTAGAATCTTAGTGTGGCGCTATGAGTGTGAAGCGTTATTATTTATAAAGTGACCGCTGACAGTTATTTTCTTTACAATCTTTGCCGTAATTATCATTAGCTATATCTCCGTCTCTCTATTTTCCTTAAGCTTCGTGTTTATCTAAATAAGTTTCTTTAAAGTTTGTCGAGTCACGACAAATTAGACACATGACGAATTTGTATACCTATTTTATGTCCACAAACCTGCTTTAAAATTATTTACAAAAAAAGAGTCTGAAGTAGTTACTAAAGCGAAATTACTTTCCAGACTTTTTGTTGACTTTAAAATTACTCTTAAAAATAAGCTCAGTATGTCCTAATTTGTTTGTCGTGAGATTAATTATCTTATATTTAATCTCACGACAATCAAATGCGTTAGGACAGAGTGATAGCAGACTCTTTCCTAATTTTTGGCAGCTACTTACTATCTTGATGCTCGCAATTGTAGTTGTTCATCACACACTCGCTACCGAAAGACTTTTGAACTTTGTCGCCCTCTTTGCCAGCGCAGATCGGATCGAATTTGACGCTGGTACAGTCGTGCATGCATGCCTTTTTACGGGCTGCGTCCGCCTTCAACTGCTTCAGGTCTGGCTTGTCAGGTCGGCAGGATACCATTACCAGCATTGCAGCTGAAAATTATTTAATTACACAGCAATATTATAGGTACGATACACTTGCACTATCTAATATCTATTAGTAATTGGCCAAGAGCTAGGTGCTTGACTTATTACGAACAGCCCACTACGCCTATTTCTACTTCAAATTGTATTATTACTAGCCGTGCAGCTCGCACTTGTTTCAACTTATTTTTTCAACTCATAAATATTACTTTTATAAATAAGATGTTTGTAAATTATCTCAAAAACATATTATCAAAATTATCCACATTGACCGGTGACCGTATTGTTATTATGTGCCACTTTAGTACAAACGAGACACAGAGCAGTTATTTATTTTCATACGTAGTACGTACGTAGTAAGGTAAGTACTAACACGTATGTAGTATGAACCCCTTTTATTTTTAATTTATTAAAGTTTCTTTTCTTATAAAAGTCGAAAAGTTGACATGAAATGACAACAGTTGCTTTATTAATACCGCAAGATTCAGAACATAGCATGGTACATATCAAACAAATGAGAATCGGAAAATACAATCTAAATGTCATCACGCAATGACCCTATCAAGATACCTTATTGTCTCATTGTGCTCATGAGTCTATGACCTTAACAGGACCATTGAGGTCGTAAAATGTTTGAGTCGGCAGATAAACACAGGAAGAGAAGCGTTGAGGAAATATAATGAAGTTACATTGAATGAAGTCACACAATGCTGACTAATCACATATTTGTCTGTGTTTTGAGAGTAGGTATGTATAGTATTTTGCAAACAAATAAATAAATAAAAGCCTCTTAATAAACTATATGGAATATAAAGCAGTTTAATTGAATTTTAAATAATATTTATGCGACTTAAGATATCTTAGAAAACTCATGTTGACCTTTTAATCTAAATAAAATAATAATACGTTCGGTATCATTTATTGATACTACATATGTACTTACTTAACATAAATCAAATACATATTTGTAGAAATAAGGTTATTACTATTCAATTGTCTGTCTGTATTGTAAATACAATAATCACTGAGAATTGTGAACATGTAAATAATAATTTGAAATAAAATTACACCGCATTGATCACATCTGCGCGTATTTTTAAAAAATTTCCATATATCTATCAGAGTTATCAATTATTATACTTACCTAAGTGTAAATAAAGTTATCAAAACAAAGTAACAAAACAATTCTTACCAAAAATAATGAATGTTATCGGCTTCATCGTGGCTACTTCACAAATCTGGACGCTTCGCGCACTGAATGTGAACTGGTTACGCGGCGGGCAGCTGGTTCTCTTATATTACCTTCGGGTGGGTGGTACCAGTACTACCAGTCACACAAATGTATGCAGCAATCGTTGGCTCTCAGTGTTTTTTGCACATTGCTTACTTTTGCAAATGTTTGCTTATAACTATTTGATTTGTCTAATAAAAAATGGCTTTGGAATCGATGAGTTAATACATGACTTTACTACGTTGAAATATTAATTTAGATGTCAACGAACTCAATATTTATAAATAAGAGAGATTACAGAGTTATAAAAAACGGTCAGCATACGTTCTAAAACACATGTAGTAATTTAATTAAGCGGTAAGCGTAAATTAATCTAATTAATCGTTTCTTTGTTTCTATCAAATTGTCTGCAAATGTCTATTCCCACAATTCTCAGCTGTACCTACGTACATTACACATAGATGACGTCGGTGACACCCAAAACACAGCGTTGTCTGATCATCAGAAATATTAAATTCAATATAATTTGCCAAACTATGCTAATTAAGTTAACCATTCTATTTTGGTCTATGATAAATATCTACATTCTTTATTTGCTGCGGTTATAATTAGTGTGCAATTTTACGAGTAAGAACAAGTGGAAGACCAGTTGTCTCCACACTACATTTTTAACTTTCCGCTAAGAAATCCCTTTGGTCGCCGCACAGAGAAGTAACACCACCACACCCAACTCTACCGTAAAGCAATTTATTGTGTTTCAGATGGCGGATGTGGTTGCCGGAGTTCACTAAATACGCGGTGAAGAACTTCATCAGAACTAGCAACGCATCTATGTGCGATCTCATATAGGACTAACGTACCTACTTCGGTAATTTCGATAAAAGTGTTTTTCCAACATAACTTCCAGATTTTCTATACCAATCGATTTCCTGACCACAATTTTAGTGTTTAAAAACTACGTTGAATGTCGCAAAACCTATTAAAATTTATCTCTCCAGTTACTTCGTTTTTTGTACTCGAATAACATAAAAAAGCGGGAAGTGTCAAGGATAACCAGCAGAGTCACCAATAGTAAATCGATTTTTTACACTACTTTTCCTCCTTTTCAACTCAGGCTTGATACATCCATCCATCATTTTTAATCTGCAGTTTTTACAAATCGGCAGGTGCGACGTTTTACGTGTCGTAAGTACTTTTGCTAAATATCTGTTTTTCTCTTTGGTATTAATTTTACTATAATTTTTTATCTTTTCTATTAACTAGAGCTAAGCTAAGACTAGAGAAAACTTTCCAAAACTTAAGTTAAACCCAATTATTAAATTATGTTATTTTTATTAAGCATAACATTGTTAGATGTAGATAAATGACTACAAAATCATCTTACACGTATTACAAGGTGAACATAATTATATAGCCATCTGTTGTCGAGTAGCAGAAATTATTAATTACAATAATTTTATAACAGATGGCGCTTTAAATATATTTCGTTTTGTTCATAAAAATTATCATTGTACAAAAGTTTACCTTTAAAATGTATTAGACTTATGCAATGATGGTTTTATTAACTGTATAATTCTAGTTATTTAGTTTTACTTAAGAGGTTGTGAGCAGTGATTAAATCAACCTTATGGCACAACGTAAGTTTATATCGCCAGCGTCACAACGCGGCGCTGTCGGTCTATCATGTCTTTAAATGTACTAGAATCAGTCAATTTTGTTAGACTAATATCTTGCAAGAATTTTTAGCCCTGAAACAGACCAGGAATTGAATTATTGTCGGACTCTACAGGAGTGCAGTGTCTCATAGCATTCTCGTTAATTGGTATGCGTCAATAACTCCCCAATTTAGACAGCAACTAGGTATATGAGCGTTAAGTTTCTCATTTATGACAGTAGTGATGGTAAAAATTTTTGCAGAGAATGGAGACCGTAAAGGATGTTGATAACTATGACGATGGCGATACTGGTGGTAATGACACTTTAAATACTGGCGAGCGAAGTCATGGGCAGAAACAAAATACATTTCTGTTTAATCAGTACATATCCATATCACAACGTACCTAATTAATTCGAACAGAGAATCTATTTTGTATACATTGGCTAACAATACTGTTTTATTAGCTTTCATAAGCGTTACTGCAGTACCTATTTCAACAATTTGTGTACTAAGTAATTTTACAGGTGATAATGTATCGCAGTCGGGGTACAACAGCCACACCTATTTCTACTGTCAAGGAACTTTATATTGCGAAACAGAAAGTAGTTGTTACTAGCTGCCTCTAAATTTGAAGCGATCACCTTAATCCTCAGGAGAAGAAACATATCTATGTACAACTTCAGGTAAACTAAATATGGTTTAATGAAGATAGCAGTCTGCGTGTTCGTTTGCTACGTATTTAATATAAAAAATAAAAATACTGTTGTAATAGTCTAGTGTATTATAATACTAATATGCCAATGTATTATTTACGTAATATCACTTTACACTTTCGTTTTTCCTTGTTTACTGATACTAGTGCTGGCTTTATTAGCAAAATACTTGAATGATATATTTATATACTTAACAAAGGATTTTATATATATAGATGACCTAGTTGCCTTTAAAAAAATTATTGTCATTTGTGAAGTATATTCAATGGTTTACCTAATAATGTACATAATTAAAACGATTTTTTAATATAAACATTTTTTTATTCCAACTTATAACCATACATAATATACACAGTACAAAAAAAACTTGCTTTCGCCTAATACAGCAATAAGGACAAAATAAAATTGTCTCATATTTAATTTATTATTCCTTTCATAACATACCAACCAAATTGAGAAATCTAATATAGGAGAAACTTATCTACACGCTGTGGTTTAATGTACAATGCTTCGAGCGAATACGATTTACTTCAATACAATAACTTAAAAGTATAGACTTCTTAATATGTACTCGATGGAATTCGAATTAAAAATTTACACAATACATACATAACACTATAGCTACAATTAAGCTGTAAATAACCTGAAGAGTTTATTTGTATTTCGATTAAGGAACATAAAACATATCCACATCTCAACGATATCACCATATTCAGACTAATTTACATTGCACAATCTCCGATCGCGACCGTCGGACTAAATCACATTTCGAGTACATTTACACACATAACTGGTACACGATCACTTCACGCTTAACAATGGCATCTTATACACGAAACGGCGCACAGCGCGTATCACACTCGCTCCCAATCTTACGTTTAAATGCGGAACTTAGCGATTAATGTTACGTTCGTAGTTGAGATCAAATGCGAAAGGCTCACTCGACTTCACTTGGCTTCGGCGAGGGCCTCTTCCAGGCAGCAGAGGGAATCCTTTACCGCGTGGTACACGATATTCTTAATCTGTAGTTTGTCCTCCTTATTAGCGTGCTGGCGCGAGAGCCGGCGGAACTGCTGGGCGAGCTCAAAGCAACGCGACACATTTTCAGGAGAAACAAAGTCCTCGGCTACCTTAATGCAGTCAAGCAGGTTGCGCACCTGGTGCGGCGCGCCGGCGGGTACGAACACAGCGTCGCCCGGGCATTGCAGGATAGCGTAGCCCTCGACGCCGTACTCGCGGTACAGGCGCTCGCGCAGCGCCGCGTCTAAGTACCACGTCTGGTCGTGCACGGGATCATGTTGCGCGCGCGGCCGCGCTCCGCGCTCCACCTCGGCGCGCACTAGGAAGTCGCGGATTTTGTCCGCGTCCTTCGCGGCGTAGATATGCCAGAGGGCCGCGGGTGGTTTGACGCGCGCGCGATTGCGCGACAACACGTCGACACCGGCTTCGTCGGCCGCTCGCGCCGCCTCACGCGCTCTTTCGGGCGCATCGGCGGGCGCGCTCGCGTGCACCATCACGTTCACGGCGTCGCTCACGTCGAGGTGCAAGTTGGTGGTGCCACCGGCTCCACCGTATGCCGTGTACATCTTCGGTCCAAGGTCCGGCCGCACGAAGCACTCTGGTAGCCGCGCGGCGAGATTCAACTTTCCATTGCGCGAGGTGTACTCGCCGAGCGGTAGCGCACGCATCAGGTCGTCGAAGCGGGTCGGTAGGAGCTCGGCGAAGTCCTCGCCTGGGGGCCAGTCCTTCAGTTTCAGCACCATTGGCGCGCCGCGTTCGTCCCGAAGCCTCTTTGCGGCGAGATCGAACCCATCCCAAAACTTTCTGGCAGGCTGGTTGGGTACCACCAATCCAGATGCACAATTGACTAAATCCACTCTGGTTTCCCCGAAATCGCGAGAGAAGCTCTCCGGTGACCATAGGTTCTTATCAAGCAGACTTGATACATCAGAGACTAGAACAGGTTGTCCGCGTTTCCACTGGTCCTATAATAAATTAAGAAACGTTAAAATCAAAACAAAGTCAAACGAATATTATTTCGAAGTTACAATGATTTTTATATATTTGTAATATTCTATTGATTAAAATGAATATATAATTAAAACAAAATTTATTGAATCATTTAAAAATCAACACTCACCTGGAAAGGTTTATAGTTGCCAGTGTGCATAGGATCCGTTAGGTGCAACAGTTTGCCATCGCAAAGCCACGAGTGTGGTACGTCTGGGTACAGCAGCTTGGACTCAGTGAGGGTCATGATGCGGATGGGGAGATCGTCCCGTCCGCGGCCGCTACGGTCGTATCTCTTTACTACATTGGACAGCGCGAACGGTTTAGTTTCGCCATCCTCGTCCTTTTTCTCCTCGACTACACTAGATATGACGTCATCTAAGATATCATTCTTATTCTTCTTCTGCTTTTTCTTCGGCTGTGTTTCCCCGCCCTCTGGTGCGGGTCTGATGAGCAGCTCTCGGAGTGTCGAAAAGTTTCCACCCTCTTCTGAGTCTGAAGAGCTAGAGTCTGATTTCTCCTCCTTAGTTTCAGTGTTCATAGGTATATCGAGCCAACTGGCTATAGAACTAGTGCTAGTCTTGCCATTCTCTGATTTCACTGGCGATGAGCCATTTGTGGAAGCAGACTCCTCTTTGATTTTTTCCTTCTTGACATTCTGTAGGTAAAAGAAAAAAATTAGGCAAGTTTTTAAAATAGTTATCATGGAAAAAAGAAATTTCAAAAGAGTAACAAGATGTTAAAACAATTTTGGTGTTGTTTTACTTCATTGTAATAGGAATAAAGAAATTAATAAATTTGACACATATAACCTTCATACAGACTAAAACCTAAATAGATCTCTGAATTACGCACGTCACAATAGACTACTTGACCATAACTCTTATCTCTTTCAATCTACATGGCAGCAAGGTTGTGGTGCTCAATACCTAGTAGCATATTTGTTAACAAAAACATTTGTGTAAGTGTCGAAATTATATGAATTGACATAGGCTGCGAATTCACATGGAAGTTAAGCGTACTCAGCAGAGTGAACAGCAGCATTTACTAGCTTACTATTTGACTCTGTTCAAAAACTCACAGATCGAATAATCGACGACCTGTCTCTAGCAAAGTATGATTTTCGCGTTCTGTCGATTTTACTACGTTAAATGCTGTTCTATATTACTCAAGTCTGTTTGTTGCTTTTCTTTTTTGCCCAAGTCGATATATTTCCCATGTCACTCAAACTGATTGCCTTTTTTAAATGTTTTTTCTTTTAATAAAATAAAATGTCAGCAATGTATCACCTTGGCGAGATGTCTAGCGAGCGTGGCCTTGGCGACCGCGCGCGCCACTGGGTCGGGCGGCGGCGTGCGGCCGCAGGCGCAGGGCGGCAGGGCGAACGCTGCCCGCACGCGATGAGCGCGCGCCGCAACCGCGCCCAGTGCGCCGCCCGCCGCGATCTGCGTCAGCAGCAGCCGCCGCGCCGGGTGCGCGCCGCCGGACGTGCACGTCAACCACCTGGAGACAATAATGCAAATTGTTATTCATTACATGCATACACATTATCATGACGACCCGTGTGGTGTAGTGTTTACCATGCCGGTCCACCCTTCGAAGGGGCCTGAGTTCAATTCCCAACAGGACAGAAGTTTCAATGATGAATTTAGACTTCTGTTACCTGTCTGAGTGTTAGTGTAATTGAGTTTGTGTGTGTGTGTTTTATATACTAAGAAAGTAGCAAACGAGCAAGAAAACTACCTGAATTTACTCTAAAGTTTTATCTACGGTTGTACGTCTGTCTAATCTCAACTACTACTCAAGTAGACCTCGATTACTCAAATTTAAAGCATTTTTGTTTGAAATACACCAACATAGTGCCACCACGATAGGAATAGTACCGTAGTAGTGCTACAAAAGGTACTACCAACCACACCTTTTTCTATGTTCAACTGCGCTCACTACGACACGTACGTTCCTTCTATACCTATGCTAAGACACGTCCCACACGCGTGATGAGCAAACGTGCAATCGAAGCACTTGCGCAGACCTAGGTATATCAACCTTTAGAATTAAGATAAGGTAATCGCAGTTACAATAACGCATACTTTACAGAAACAATAAATTTTACCACAAACTAAAATTAATTACATTGCCAGTCGGTCCGGACAAACATTGTATCTTCCCACAAACTGCCTTTGATGTTTACCGTATTTCACCTAGTGACGCTTTTATAGACGCTGACAACAGACCTATCAGGAACTGATCGAATTCAAATGTGTTATATCTTCCGAGAAGGAATCAACTATAAACACAATACCATACTGAACACTCAAGGTTTCACCTCTCGATCCTTATACTAAATATATTCGGAACAAGTAATAACTCCGAAACAATATCATTCTCCATTCGGTTTGCCATAGTCACTAAACTTAAAAGAAATCTTAATTTAATTTTTATTTTTCATAAATAAATTTCGCTAATTATAATATAACACAGTTCAAGACAAATTAGAAAGATCTATCATAATTAAATAGAAAACAATTATGCTGAAAACCATTAATTGAAAATTATTTCCTTGCTTCAAAGTAGTACCTCGAAATTTTACAGCACGATTCCACTACGAATTCTAAACCACTTGTAATTCGATAAATTCATACCTACTTACAAGGTCACACCTAATTTGCTTTAAAATAAACAAAACAATTCAGCGCTGACTTTACTTACGCATATTATTAATAAATAGTCACCTACAATTTAGTTGTTGGTATAACAATGAAACAATAATGTAACCAGGAACGACTATTGTACCCATTCACTATGTGAACGCTCCACTGTTCGTTGAATGGGGTAATTTAATGCTACATACTAACCATCATTCCATTCCATTGTCTGCTCGTTAATCGTGCTATATATTACGTAACAGATGTTATAGATAATCTACGACTATTATTAAAACTGAATCACATTACGCTGAGTTACTTTAGCATAATTGCAAGATAATTACTAATAAGGAAAAATAATACATAACTATTATTTCTAGAATACATATTATTATTGCTACTATGTAACCAGCGCCACAATTTTTATTATTGTTAATTAACAGATGACTGTCCTCGTGGTATAGTGCTAGCGTACCTGACTGCTAAACGAGAGATCGTGGGTTCGATTCCCACCCTGGACAAATGTTTGTGTGATGAGCATGAATATTTGTACTGTGTCTGTATGTAAAATTATCTAATTAAGTATGTATTTAAAAATATTTATGCATGTTTATCACTTGTCTGGTTACCATAGCACACACTCAGCCTAATTTGAGATCAGATGCCTGTGTGTGTGAGTTGTCCGAATATTATATATATTGGAGTCGTCCATAATTTTTAAATTTCAGTTATAGATGCTTACCCAAACGAGTCTCTTTCTCCACTAGAGCTCGCACTCGGTGGATTACTGGTTTCGCTGGTAACATTGGCAGCCTCACCCGATGTTCGGGACTGAAAAAAAAATTGAAAAAAAATTAACGCATATAATTCTGGTATAAAAGGAAATACGATAAATTACGCTGTAGTTTATTAGCAAAGTTTTAAAGTTTCACGGCAAAAGACAACATTAAATACCTAGTAGTTACAAATACAAACAGAGTTGAAAACTTATAACTAAATGTGTCGCCTTACACTTTAACCTTTTGCGTATTCGATACCACGTAAGCCATAACTATGCAATAACATATTTTACGACATGTTTAAAATTCTGTTAATAATTTTTAGAATACGTTATAAAGATAAGAATATTACAAATAATGCATTTGTAAAATTTCTGTTTTGTACGAGAAATATTGGAATTCAAATCTTATCTGACATTTTGTGCATCCCTAGCATATCAGCAATTCTAACTAACACTTGTTACGTAATAAAAACAAAAAGCACTGAACAGCATGATTCATATTCGAGATGTAGATACTAAATAGCGTCTGTTTATAGGATGGTAGATCGATGTACATTACGCGACGGTCGCGTCGTTTAAGTCTGCCACCACATCAACCACATCACACTCTGAAGCATAAATTAAAACGGGGTAATTTCTACACAAGATGTAGTCGTAGAACCTTGTTTCCATTACCAACCTGGTACCTATATAAACGCCATGTTTGTTCCTAGTACCCAGGAGGTAAGTAGATAGTAATGTTTATTCAATTGTTACATTTAGAAGTACCTTATAGCAATCCAGGCAGACGACGAAGCCGCATTTGCCGCACGTCCAGTGGAAGTTGAACAGCGTCGTCTCGCACACGTCGCAAATCTCGCGCACGCCTTGCACGACACGTTTCCACGCTATCGTCTTATCTGTAAAATTCATATTTTTTATGAATATTCTTTATTTGTTGTGACCCAAAATGTGTTTCTTACTTGTTTATCTATTAAAATTGTCTTGTATAATATTGGTATGCATAGTAGCGATATTTCCAGAAGTTATATTCGGATGCTTTTACACACCGTAACAGAAATTAACTACAATAAATATTTGCTACTCTGTAACTTTGTAATACATCCAACAATCGATAGGTAGGTGTAGGCTAAATATCGATCTATTTCGGCGTTATAGATATTACACTATGCAGCTTAACCTCACACAATTTGTCAATAATGCCATCTGTCGCATACAGTACCTACTTAGCAATCCATCAAACCTATTCACTATTATGATATTTTAATTGATATATTTTAAGTTTAACATAGTAATTACCTTCATTAAGGTGGTGGGATTCAGCCTCCTTCTCTTGTAGCAGCAGTTCACAGAACTGGTCTCCAATCTCCCTCAAAAGGAAGCAACTCATTTCTATGTCCAACTCGGCAGCGCCGGCAGACGATGACAGCCATAATTTTTTGTCCTCCTGTAGACGAGAAATGTGTTCAGCTTTTTTACCTACCAAGTCTTGTGAGTTTTCTACAAAATTTAATTTACGGAATTTGAAACGGACATAAAGATGCCACCGATAATGTATGTTCACTCAATAATATTATGCAATCAAATAGTGTCATAACGAGTTCCCATAGAAAGTATTTTAGCAGATATTAATATCTTTATATTTAAACCAATAAATTCAATGTATATTTACCTCCTCGGCATCTTTATATGGATCGGAGAATCCAGCTATAGCTAGTTGCCTATTCTTGGCGTACTTCAGTCTTCGGAAAGCATAAAATCTGCAAAATATGTTTGTCATATCCTTGTCCCTCTGCGCGGGCGACCAGCGGCACTCGCGGCATTTAGCGAGGCGCGGCGCCACTTCGAAGCAGGGCCCGCTCTGAAGGAAGGAATCGGATGTGATTTTGGTGCGTGCTGTTGAGGGAGTACGTTGCGGGGGCTCCTCGCGTCGCCGCCCGCCGCGTCCGCCACCGCGCGAGCGCCGTCCGCGCGCTCTTCCTCCCCCGCGCTTCCCCGACGCACTACCGCTCCCGCTCCCGCTACCCCCAGAGTCAGAGTCCTTATCGTCGCTCTCCTTGTCACTCTCGCTTCCGCTCTCTGACGCCTTCTTCTTTTTAGGCTCGTCGCCCGCCTTCTTAGTCACACCCTTTTTCCGTTTCGCCTTCGGCGGTTTCCGCTTTGGCGGAGCATTTGATTCCCTATCAGAACTCGAGCTGTCCTCCTCCGCATCGTCGACTCGTCCATTTACCTCCTTAGGTTTTCTTGGTTTTGAGGTTTTCCTGTTCCCCCGTTGAATCGACTTGGCCGCCACCGGCACTACTATATTGGAACTAGAGTCGTCCGGCTCCGACACTCGACTAATCGCCATTGGGAGTGTTATGCACGTACCGCCACCGCCGGAGCAGTCACCTTCGCCGATCGGAGCGGTTTCGTGCCGTTGAAGCCAAGCCTTCTTCCCAAGGTGTCGGACAGGAGCGGAGCCGTCGCGCGGACTCGGTGAAGCTATCTTGGCCGGCGTTTCGCCATCTGCGACCGGAGTGACAGGAGGAGTGGCTGGCGGAGCCGGCGGTGTCGTAGTAGGCGGTGAGGCCGTCATGGGAGGTGAGGACGGAACTGGAGGTATCGGTGTTGCCGGTGCCGGGCTCGCCGCAGGAGTTATTTGAGGTGCCGGAGATGCCCCGGCCGCCTTCTCTGGTGTTTCTATGCTACCGTCTGCAGAAGGAACCCGTACGTCACAAGGCGGACCTGGAGCTTGAGGTGCAGGCTCGGAGCCTAGTGGCGTTCTACCAACGCTCGCTGCTGCAGCGATTAAAGGTTCTGGTGCGGGACTTTCCAATCGTCTTCGTTTCGAATCCGCTTCAGCCGGTTCGAAAGGACATCGCCTTCGCGGCGAAAGTCTTTCGGGATCCTCCCTCGAGACGCCGAGGTCGAGTGGTTGTGTTTGGCACGGGGAAGTGTTAGAAGACTCGCTGTGTGTTCGTAGAGAGGGACGAGGCTCCGGCGTACGAGAGTGCGCAACTGGGGGAGGTCGCGTCCTTGGTGATGGAGAATACGCAGACGGTGGTGGATAAGGTACGGGCGGAGGTTCAGCTTTCGTCAGCTGTAGAGGCGGTTCGACAGCCACGGCATAGTGCGCTGGACTCGGAGAATTACCCGGCTTGCCGTATATATGCGGCGGCGCTGGACTTGAAACTTTGGGTTTTGCTGGTGGTGCTGCTTGGTAATACGCTGCTGGCGACCGTTGCGGCGGAGGTTGATATAACCGTCTATTTTTATCTTGAGCGGGAAGCGCTGCATGGGGTGATGTTTGTAACGCAGGATGTGGATGGGGCGGAGCATGAGGCGACAGTCCGGTTCGGTACGGTCGTGAAGGGAGGTAGTGAGGGGACGGTTCGCTCCGTGGTTTACTAGGGTACGGATGCTTCTGTTCTAGGTGGATCTGTTTGGCATCGTGTTTTACTATCACAGAATTTTTTTCGGGAACTAATGGAGGTGGAGCTGGAAGGTGTTGATCCTTAATCTTATCATAACGGTAAGGGGGATAGTTGTAAGTTGCGAAATTTGGTTCGCCTTTGGGGAGACCGGGATGAGTCGGTTGTTTATCCGACTTGGAGAGGGGATGTCGCGGCGCATGCTGGGAGTGAGGTGGATGCGGCGCGTGGGGGGCGTGCGGAGGGCCATAGTCGCCTTGCTGAAGGCGCTCGGGGGGATGCGCCGGCGGTGAATAGTACGCTCGGTCGGGTGGCCGCAACCGCTCGTGTTCAGCTCCTGTTGACCCCCTGTTAGGCGCCAAGCTATTCAGCAGCGACCACGACATGCTACGTTCGCGCTTTAAACAAAACACAAAAGTCAGTGAAAGAAAAATCAAAATTAGAAATATGAAAACATCTGGTGACGAAAAGTCCGAAACTAAAAATTTGACTTGTTAAAGCTCACCTTTTCATTAGCTAGCCTGAGAGATTCTTCAAAATGCCTAGACACTAGTTTTGAGGCAGGTTCTTGTTCTCTCCGTTCCTTGTCTTCTCTTTCTTGTTTTTCTCTTTGACGTTCTCTCTCCCTCTCTCTCTCTATCCGTTCTCTTTCTTTTTCCTTCTGCTGCTTTTCCAGTAATTCTCGTTGTTCTTGTTCCCTCCTTTCCCTATAACAAAAAAACTATATTTGAATACGCGACAAGAAAATGCTTCACTTTTACCTTAACGTCATTACATTGTTTTTAAGTTTTTGCAAAGATTGAATCGTACTTTCTATGCGGCTACTAACAAGACATCTTAACTGATCGAAGAAAAGTTCTTTGTAAATAGTAGATTTCTGTCATGCATGACTTATTATTTCACAAATATAACAAAATATAAATATCGTTCTAAAAATAAAAGGACTTTCAAGTAATGCGACCGCTAATAAATTAATTCTTAAGTTCATTTCATTCGATTTATAAACAATAAGCTGACGAACATGGTCTTTATTACATTAAACATTTTAAATAAATAAATTCAAGATATAAATAAGATTACTTTTGGTCCGGTATTAGAATATTTACTACTAACCTGAAGCAGTAATTAATAATCATAAAATTTTTAGTTTTTATACAGTTATCATTAAATCTTTTTAGCTTTACCATACGTAGCAAATATACAAGATCATTGGCTTTAATCAAATAGTGCGAACGCATGACAAATTATTGACATTTACGATTAGTGACGCAGATTACCGCGAATCGTTCAACGAATCGAATCGATCATTCGAATAAAGAATCGACATCCATTTGCAAACCAGCCTTCGTTTAAAATTATTTCCGCCACAATGAAAGAAAGTTGTCCTCGAAGCGAAACATATAGTCTCGTTACATAATTTTTTGTTATAGCTAAAATATTTTAATTAAACGTCTTAAAAATTTAATAGTACAGTTTTTTGCGTGCTACACGACTATAATAAATTGAAGATTGATTGAATAAACTGCGCTAGTTACGTGAGGCACCATCTGACATTTCACGTCTTAATAGTATTGCGATATTTGTTCATTCTCATAGAACACGACCTTTTAATCTTAAAGTATTTTACGTTTTTTTTTATTTAATGGACACATCCATTTTAAAATCCAAATATAGAAAAGCTACCTTATCTCTATTTCCTATTAAAGGGAGCTACATATTGTACTACATGTTTAAATTCAAGAACAAAGCACAATAAATATCAGGTGAGCATATTAGCTCCCAAGAGTAGGAAAGCATCTTCATTCTATTTACGATCTATCTAAAATAAATCTTTGGAATCTGTAACAAAATTATTTCTTCCTTATCAGTTTGATATCGGTTTTCTTTCTTGTTAAAAGTGACAGACAGTTTGAGTCTTAAAATCCAATAATTCTGGACAACTATAAAATTAAAATAAAACTTTAGACAAAATAAATATTTCAAATTAGAGAATTAATAA
Organism: Tiana niger; assembly: GCA_018249895.1. Lineage (NCBI taxonomy): Eukaryota > Metazoa > Arthropoda > Insecta > Lepidoptera > Hesperiidae > Tiana > Tiana niger. The sequence continues at coordinate 16,499 of DWNH01000112.1, forward strand.
TTTTAATATTATGAGAAATAATTAGAAAAGAGAAATAAGAATATTAATTTAAATTTTCTTTAATAGTGGCATTAATACTCGACAGAATTATAATTGAATGAAAGCGTATAATTAATATGACAACAATTAATTGAAAATGGCAAAAAAATTACATGATTACGAAAGATCATGTGATCTATCTTATCAATAATACGACGATAAGATAAAAGCGATGGATAACTGATAATATTTATCGATTTTTCAGGTTATATCTTATTTAAGCGGTACAGCTATGTTTTATAAAATCATATTTTTATTCAAGAGTAGTAAGCGGCCGCCCGGAATAATACCGCCGCCACACCCAACTGTGCCGTGAAGCAATTTATTGTGTTTCGTTAGAAGGATGTAGTTGCCGGAGTTCACTAAATACAAAGCGATCTTAGTCCACAGAACTAGCGACGCATCTATTTGCTAGCTTAGTAACTTACTAAAGTACTATTGCTTTAAGTTGCAAGTGAATGTCCATGGATTGCAGTGACCACTTAGGCACCATCCATCTTTCCTTTAGCCTTTAGTTGTCCACTGCTGGACATGGGCCTCCCCTAGTTGGCGCCACTCCGTCCGGCCCTGAGCTCTAAGACACATTACTAGCTAATTATCGATTAATCATCAACGAGATTCGGAAGTTGAAGCAGGTTTTTAATCGAGATTTTTTGGCTAGATGTGTCGTGATCGTATTTGTTATAAATACATTTTTATTTAGGTTCGTTTATATCAGTAATGCAATACAACACATTGCGCAGGCAGGCATCTCCTTGTAATTGTTTTGTTTTAAATGACAAACAATTTTTTTACGTTTGAAAGCAACATACGTGAAGCTTATTACAGAATCTATACACAATCACTTTTTTTTCGAAAGAAAAAACAGTAACATCAATGTGTCCAAAGACAAACAAAACCATAAAAATAAAGGCAATCACACGTAAACATTCATTAATCAACTAATTCAACAAATTGATAACCTCTTTTTTTAAACCGATCAAAAAGGAAAAAAATGATTTGAATAAATATTTCGGCGTTTATTTGAACGACAAACACTTGTTTACATGTGATTTAAAAAAATACGCTTTTGAATAAAGAATATTTTACAGACAAACGTGATAAATCTACAAAGTACAAACATTAGAAACAGGATAAGTTATTACATAATCTGCATCATATTTGGGAAGTGTCGAGCTATTCAACCAGTTTACTACTATTGCTAATAGATGGCGATAGCAGTACTATTGTCTGCAATCCGTAGTCAAGTTATTTTAATCTGAGTTATCTATCCTACCGTTGGGAAATTATAATTTACTACGATTTTTAGGAATTTTTTTTCATTAGTTACAAATTAACAAAATATCTCGTTAATTTATCTCTATTAAGATGTAATACACAACGACGATAAAAATCCCGACTTTAAGATGGAGTCAAATAGCCAAATTGGACTATTATTTATACCTTCAAATATATTTTTATACGCGTAGCGATCTCATATCCATTAATTCGTATTGGATCCGCAATATTATATTCGCAAATATATTTCGTTTTTCAGTTGTTGTGTGTAACAGTAATGTAATATGTGGTTGCGTGTGGTATACTTTCTAAATGGTGTGATTCACTGTATTATTCATAACAGCTTCACTTGGTAGGAGAATCCCAGTTACGGGTCGGTAAGCTTCGTCGAAGTGGAACGTCTAAAGTCTCATGTAATATTGCGGTGGCATTAATCCTCGCATTGCTAATAAACCCACAGCTGGGCATGAGTCTGCTCTTAGATATGAGATTGCGATAGGCCAATTTCTTTGTCTAAAACGAACATTGTAATTAAAACACTTTTTCTTTTTTAATCGAATAAAAATAGCAAACGAGCGTGCAAGCCTGGTGTTAAGTGGACACTGCAATCCATGGACATCACTTGCAACTTCGTGAAATCGCAAATAGATGCGTTGCTACTTCTGAGGACTATGATGGTCGCCTCGTATTTAGTGAACTTCGGCATCCACACTCTCTTTCCGAAACACAATAAATTGCTACACGGTAGATTTGGGTGTGGCGGTGGCAGTCTACCACCTATAAAAACTCTTAAATAAATTAAGGATAATAATAATCAAAAACCAGATTACACAAATCAGAATAGAACTTACAGACATTTGTTATGTACCCATATACATAACAGTAGTCAAACAATAGCCGGATTAAATAAATCGGTTTTTTTTAGTTTGTCCATCAAAATAGTCAAAGATTATGGTTAAAAATTTATTTTTCTAATAGCAATGTTTTTATAAATAGATACTTTCTCTTTAAATATTTACATAATCATTCAAAATTTAAATGATAAAAGTCAAAACTCGAGTCTATGACATTTAAATTTTTATAAATTTAGTCTCTATTGATAAAAGTTGATTAAGAAATAAACGCATCGGTTTGTTCAGTTTGGTCGCTTTAGTAATAAAAATTTCAATCAAGTTGAAAAAGAACTATACAAACAACATAAATAAACAAATAAATATCTTGGGACAACTCACACACGGTAATCTGATCCCAAATTAGGCAACTGGGCTTGTGCTATCGTAACCAGACTACTGATAAACATACATAAATACATATTTTTTGTAAATATATACTTATATACATAGATAACAATACAGAACAAATATTCGTGCGCATCATACAAACATTTGTTCTGGGTGGGGATCGATCCCACGAACTCCCGTTTAGCAGTCAGGTTCGCTAACCACTAGACCACGAGGCCAGTCAAACATACATAGTTTAAAAGATACACGACTCATATTATACCAACAATGTCATAGAATTATCTCTATATTAAATTTCATCAAAATCAACCCATTGCTACGATCGCAAAAACGTACAGATACCGTAATAACTGACAGAAATAAAACAAATTTGACAGCTAGAATTACTTAATTAATCTGTAATTATTCTACTCTACAAATTGTTTCAAAATAAAAAATTACTACTTAAACCAATTACATAAATGTAATGATTTTCTAATATTCGAATAGATCTTTTTTTTGTGTGATTCAAATATTAAACAGAAACCTTAATTATTAATATTTAAAATTCGTATCACTTTAGTCTTTAACTTGATTT
>DWNH01000113.1:0-19594 GCA_018249895.1 Tiana niger
ATTTCAGGTAGGACTAAGGTACTGCCTGAAGTTGCAAGTGGATGTCCATGGGTTGCAGTGACCACTTAACACCAGGTAGTCTGCACGCTCGTTTGCTACTTTTATTCAATAAAAAAAAGGTTTTAAGCGACTTTGAGGTGACTATCTTATTTCTAAGGTGTAGCAAGATAAGGGTGTACAAGCTCAGGCATGACTTTAGTACAGCCACTTAAACCAGACCTGCATACTCGTTTCTTTACAATAAAAAATACATCATGTATACCAAATTAAAAAGGGTTCCACAGGTCATTCGTAAAAGAGCAGTGACGTAATTCATGCGGTTTCTACAAAATAATTCTTTGTATCAGGCATAAATCTTTTCTGCATTGAAGAAGGCTTGAAGTATATTACGTCACGCTGCTGCACGGTCAAGGTATAATTATATTAGCTTTAAAAGCAAATAAGTTAATGTTATGAGACTTATGAACTGAGGACGTGATAATTAAATAACACATGAACTCGCAAACAACTTTTCACTTGCACGCATTATGTATGAGAACGTGCCGGACTTAGTAAATCTGAAAAGTCACTTAGTCAAGTTGGTAAAACAATATTTTCTCGAATGTTTATAATAATATAAATATAAATATGGAATATGACGGTCTAATTCTTGTCTAGCCATTAAAATTTGTGTGTCTTTCAACTTATTATCAACGATATTAACGAAACATATTTGGTGCTTGAAAGTAAGTAGGTACTTACAAAGTTTGGCCGAATCAAAATAATTTAGGTAAACAGTATCTTAACATTCTTTATATTAATTTTTTGAATGATAAACCTTAATTTGATCGAAACTATATGCATTTCTAACTTCAAATAATTATTGTATTTTAGAGCAAGTCGTTGTTACTAAAACACCTTAGGTATGACGTCATTTACCATTTCAGTCCTCTAGCTAGAGCAACTGAAATACATATTTATAACCTCGTTTAGAACTGAATTAATACTTAAAGTTAATAAATGTAGGCTGCAATACAACACGGTTACCAAAATTATTTCAGCCAACGTTTAAAACTATAATAATACCCCGAAACGAATCCATCACAAAATATCAGCTCAGATAATTTACGTATTAACAAACTCTTGCAATTATTTCACGAACAAATGACACAGACAGACTTTTATTCATTACTCTACTCTGAATCTCATTACTCTACTCTACTTTGAACAACATTATATCATTAATTCACAAAATATGATAAAAGAGGTAATTTACCAATCATAGGCTTGACCTCTATAAAGGACATCTAATTAGTCGTAATAAATTTCATTAATTGCTAAATAATGGCCGGACGGCGCTCTAATCTTGTTCCGAATTAATTCTTCATTCATTTCAACATTGTTCGTTGGTAAGCTTAACTGGATTGAGTTTGAGAAAAGGTGCTAAAGAGACTTTGAACACTAAGGGAATTGCTAAATAATGTCTTTGCAATGTTATAAAAATCGGATTAATTAGGCTAATTACTATGGACTTGGTAAAATATTTTTCCTATTCCGTGTTGCCAAAGACAGTGCACTCTTGTAGCAAAGATCGGAATGAATAGACACAATTTCTAGAAATTGTGCTATCAAACATATGCTGTAACACATATGTAAGTGACGCTGTTGCCGTCTGAATGAAGAAGAAGAAATGAAGAATGAAGGAGAGAAGAAAATAGGTTATGGCGAAGTGAAGCGTGTATTTTACGTTGTTCAATTAAAATAAAAGAAGTTAAACAGTTTTAAGAATTTATTTCGCTTCCTCTTTAAATTTTGGGGGCTCGTTCGGGCTCGTTCGTATTAATAAAATTTATAATTAATTGTTTTATACATACCTACCACCACAAACTCAAATGTTTTCTGTTCTCTCTCTTCTTAACCTAATAATTATCGTAACAAAATGGTGGTTATACTATGTCTCATATTAATAATTGTTTTATACATACCTACCATCAAAAACTCAAATGATTTTTTGTTCCCTCTCTTCTTAACCTAATAATTAATCGTAACAAAATTGTTTTATACATACCTACCATCAAAAACTCAAATGATTTTCTGTTCCCTCTCTTGTTAACCTAATAATTAATCGTAACAAAATGGTGGTTATACTATGTCTCATATTATTGTTCTAACAAGTTAGGTCCTCTTAGGGAATTAAGTTCCTACAACCTAGTTACAGAAGTGTAATGAATTAGCTATCTAGCTTGCAAGGGTGTCAGGTGTCACATTTGTCCGAATTGCTGCTACAAGTTAAATTCGAAATGTTTTCTCACTTAGTAATGGCGCGAAAGCTATCTTATTAGAACTTTTTTTTAAAACACTGAGCGATAGATTACCAATATTTGTAAGCCTGTATACTAATTTGAATGACTTTAACAAAGCATTAAAAACATCTATATTAGTATTAATTTCTTATCTTGATTAGCTCGGGATTTTTATGGATATCAATCAAAAGATTTACCAGATAAAAAATTAATAGTTAAATAAAGCATTTTTCTTTTTATACTTTTAATCTGTAGTTTCCCCATCACCAGAAGCTTATCAACTGACTATAATCGACTTTATTATAACAGGATATTTTTCAGGGAGTGTGCACTTCCGCTCTTCCAATTTTTATAAAAAAAAAGGCAATGAATATTTTATATAACAATAAGCTTACACTCTCTGTAGTAGCAATCTTAGTGCCAGCGACGCTCTTCGTCTAACATATTCAAAATTGGTATCGTTATCATTATTATTACCAACCCATTGTAGTCCTACAGGTCCTGTCACATTTGAGGATTTACAAACTAGGTTTGTTTTTTTTTATGTAATACCGTTTTTCCGAAGCAGCAGACGAACTAATGCTAAAAACACGACTCTTGTGTGAGGACACCGTTAATATTTTTTTTATTTTTTGTTTTTGAGGCGGGTACAATAACACATATTCTGTTAAATCTCGAAGTGATACCAAAACAAATATGATACTATAAATACAGAATAGCCGCGCAGACGGACGGACCGATAGACGAAAAGTGGAAAATAGTAATAGGATTTCGTTTTCACTCTCTCAGAACCTCAGAAACCAAAAGGTTTAAAGGTAGGATCGCTATTCTTATCTTTAGACTGACACCGTACATTATATACTACCTATTTATATATGTAGGACGTGTATACCGTCAAGGTTTATTGGCAAGCCGGTAGATCTAGATAAATATGATTACTTTTAGATAGTTAATCAAACCGTCCTACGAAAAACGAGCTAAACTTGCCTGTCCGAATAGGAATAACAACAATCACAAGCTACTAATATATACGCTTTATTATACTAAGTAAAAATATCTGCTTTCTGTAATAAATTTTAATATTATAACCCTTTAAGGTTTAGAATACCACAGCCCCGCTTTTCCGTAATTTTCAGAAATTTCCCGTAAAGCTCACCATAATCTCTGCGGATGATTTTTGTAATTATTCAGTTTAAAAAAAATGCAAATCAAGTAAATACCAGCATCAAAAGGTTTGCTTCTTTTAAATGCATCTTCATTACTGGAGATGGCCTTTTCTAGTTGGGGCTTCCCTGTCCAGTGTTGGGCATGAATCCAACGAAACTCCGAATCCAACTGGCTGAAGGAAACACGGTGGTCCTTCGAAACATGTCGGTCCTTCGAACGATGTTATTGCTGCTCAGCTGCTCAGTACCACAATTATCAGTGTCTACGATTTATCTTATTTAGTCTTTATTACACCATAAAAGAATAATCGTACAAAAGATGAAATACGAAGAAAAGCTCACTCAATAGCACACTGAAACTAGCTTTGAGTTTCAAGCACTGAGATTTATTTTCAAAATATTTGCAAAAATAAAATTTCTCATTGAAGGTTATTTCGTACGTAGGTTACAATTGGAAATTTCTTGATCTTCAGTGGCTTGGAATTTTTTTACTTGGCGGTAAGAAAATTGAAAATTGTTATTTGTTATTGATTTCATCCCGATTTTTTATTAATATCCGATAAAAATGGAGTTTTCACCAGATCTCGACGTTTTGAGGTCCTAGAAAGCTATTCTGACTATCGTTATTGAAAAATTTCGAAAGTTTTCGAGAGCAACTTCGAGATTTCTTGACCAATCGATTTTGCCTTCATTACGACATTTGTACTACTTAAAAAACTATGGCATTGCTGGGCATCAAAATCAGATGATCTATTCGGAAGATATCGTTGTCGAATAATTAGGAGACAACTCTTTTTCGTTGAGTCCTAAAATTAGCAGGGAAGGCCTGGACGGTCAACTGGTTCCAGATTGATTCTATCGTCTCAATACGATATATGTATAAGTAAGTAGGTAAATACCCTATTTACAAGTATTATGTAAGATAAAAAGAGTTGTGGTATTTTCTTTACTTATTTCTGATGAGGTTGTTATGGCGATTATATCAGCAATATTAATTAAGTATGATTTCGTGAGAAGAAGAAAACGTAACTTTTCTGACAAGGGAGAGGGGAGGGGGGGGGTAATAATATTTGAACCACACCATTTTGAGATTCGATATTTGCAAAATCATGCCCCTTAACACGTAGAGGAGAGTAGGTAATTCCATATTTAACTTAATGTCATGAACATGTGACCCAGGTAAATTCACAAAAATGTTTCAACAAAAACACAAACTTTAATTTAAAATAAATAATTTTATACCCGGCGGCGTAATTTCAGCAGTTGACATTTGTAATGAAATATATCCGTTTACACATACATTTACGAATTCACAAACGTGACGTCATGATTGTGAAGAGTATTAGGATTTGGGGGAAATTAGACACTCTTCAATCAGATCAGACATTAATCCACGATTTAGCCCGATTAAATTATTTGCTTGCCTATTCTTATAAAAGATTCGTATTAACTGCAAATTATTTATCACGTGCTACAAATTACAGCCTTAGGTACATAATTTTGCTTCATATTTTACTTATTTAGTTGGCTTACAAACAATTGTTACAATAAATTCTTAGAATTAAATTTACATACAAAATCTATTAGCTAATTGCACAATCAGTTACAGGTAAACACTGCATGCAAATTTTATTAAGTAACAATATTAGTTGTACACTTATGGATCAACATGAAACATAAATATGATCTGGCAATTATTAAATAGTTTTTACTAGTTCTAGTTCGGTGTTTTCTTGAGCAAGAGCTCGCGATATTGGTGGAACCAAATATATTTTGGTTCGCTAGCAAACATTAAAGGCTTGCTCAATCGGAGATTCAGAGAGGTTCTTCCTAAAACTGTAGAATCGAATGGTGGAACAAACAGAGAAATGGGACAACGTATTATACGGGGTACTTAACAACAATGTTCTTCCGTTTAAGACAAAAAACTTGGTTCATAGACGTAATGAAATTATAAATGTCTCTCCACACTCATAGCTCCACACTTGGATTCCCAATCATGGATAATCAAAAGGTTTCTTATATAGTTTAAATTAAAAAAGAAATAAATCAAATTTAAATTATATTGACTTGCTAATGAACAAATGACTTGTTCATATTAGTTTTCTAGCAAACTTTCCATACTTGTCCTACAGTAGGTAGTTAAAACAATTTCTGAATGGAAACCAAATTTAAAGGATTTTACAAGTTACCCTAAAATTTTATTCGAAATTCGGACCCCGGCAAGACCAACGTTCTGATTTACATAATTTTGAATTTCCTCGGAAACTTTATTTAGGCTCCCAAATAAACGTAGTATGGACCAGTAGGTAGGTATATTATCATACGCATATGAATATTTTTATTGCACTGACTAAACAAACAAGAAAAATAGGCTACCGTATCCCTGCTTCTAACATTATTGGAATCTATAACCTCGAATTACTCGTCAGCTTTTCAAAGGACGCAACGAAAATCTACTGTCACATAAGAACGTATCCTAACATTGTCACATAAGGTATGTTTTCCGTCGTCATAATACTAAAATATCTAAATTTGACGCTGAGTACTGGCTTCATAGCATATCAGAAGACTACGCGAGCATCTATTGAGTGTATTAAATAAGGAAAATAAGTCAATTTAAATGTTCACGGAAGAACGAAGACAGAATAAAAGCAAACTATTGCTGTAACTTTATTTTAATCCTATCTAACGTTGTTGTAATATAATATACCTTACAACAGTTACAGTACCTAAATGGTATGTAATTATTTTGTTCATTAGGTATTTAGTATAACATATTAAATAAAAAAAATCATTAAGATCCTTTACAAAACCTCATCAATTGTTCAAAATTTTTTGGTAACTAGGTAGGTACATGTGGAAAAATGTACTTAGTCACCGGTGCATCCCGAATGAAATAATTATGTGTGATTTCTATAAATAAAAATTAATTCTCTAACTTAGACTCAAAATATACGAGTTTTTGCCAACGTTACTCAAACCGATGAAACTAGGTCAAATTAGTAAAGGAGACAAGGGCGGATATTGATGCTTTATTGATCGCCGATTTGACGAATTTCGATTATAATTCACTGAAACTGTGCTTTACTAATATACATATAAGTCACACATAATGTATCTATTACTAGCGGTACCCGCGACTCCGTACGCGTGGAATTCGTAAAATGACATTTAGAAGTCTTAATACATGATCAGTCATCCGAACTTAATAATTTTTTTTTTTGAAATATCTTTATAGCTTCTCCAGGATCCTGCTACCGCGGCAGTGTCTCAACAACGTGATTCTTTACGTTGTCCCGTACAAACCTTGCCTCCGTTTTTCCCCCTTAGGGGTAGAATTTCAGGAAATCCTTTCCTATCGAATGCCTACGTCATACAAAGAACACACCCTTCAAGTTCCAGGTCTCTACGATCAGCGGTTTAGGCTCTGCGTTGTCCGTCAGTCAGTCATTCAGGACAAAGCATTTTAAATGTTTACTAGCGGACCCAACAGACGTTGTCCTGTCCGAAAAACAAATAAAAATCGACAAAACCACTCCCGGACCCCGATCGCAACGCCACCTACCTAGTCCAATTGTAAATCTAAACCATCCAGGGCGCTACCCAAACGCGTACAAAAAAATTCAGACAAATAAAGCCGTTGAGAAGGATTTCTGTGACATGTGTGTATGTAGATACAGTAGAATTATATACCTACATATAAAGATATTGGAAAAATTGTATTAAACCAGAACCTTGTATTTATTTGTTTTTGTAAAGATTGAAAGACACACCTCCATCTTTCTCATATGGCACTAAGAACGAATAGTTTAGGCAAATTCCGAGATTTATGGTTATGACATCTGCTAGCCAAAAATAAAAGCTGCGTTGCAAAATGTTCTGTCTCAACAGGACCATTTCATAAAATTGTAGTAAAATTGATGTTATTAGAAAATAAATAAAAAATGTCAATTGCGTCCCCAATAGACTCGTTCAAGATACGAACATTTTGTAAAAAAATATTTTCCATGAAAACGCCCACCAAATCAAATAGATAATCGTTTTCCGGTGCAAATCATCCTTTTGTCGGCGCTAGCTAGCGAGTCCCACATTCGAATAATCATTTAATGGGTCACGTAGCCGTTGAATTAGGCGTTGAATGTAAACAGTCCAATATTTGTAAAGATAGGAGTGCCCTAATAGAATACGAGACCTCCGTAGGCAGGTGCGAGCTAAGCTGACTCACGTACATGTATGTCGATATTAAATTTCAACAGTTATTATACAGCTTGCTACTAATTGAGTAGGATAAGCAAACTATTTTCTAGAATTATGATACGACGTTTAAGGAGAAACAATGATTATCTAACAGTTATTCCTAAATTCTTATAAATAAATAAATAAATAAATATCTTGGGACAACTCACACACGGTCATCTGATCCCAAATTAGACAACTTATATGTATATAACAATAGGCTATGGTAACCAGACAACTGATAAACATACATAAATATTTTTAAATACATACTTAAATAGATATTTTTAGCAGTTAGGTTCGCTAACCACTACACCAAGAGGCCAGTCAAATTATACTATCAAAATTATAAAAAATTATACAATCTTTACATAAAAATGTTTATTTACCACTATTAGATACTTGGTAGAATAAGTACCGGATGGTAGCCAGCATCTGTCTTCAGTTTATCAGTTGTCTAGCACTGACTTTTCCTAGTTTAGGGTCAGATAACCGTAGGTTAATCCAAGATATTTATTTATCTATATTTAAGGCACGAATCTGGCGTGCTCAGCGCGCTTATTTGAAATTGGGAAGTAAATTCTCTTTGCCCAGACTTCCCCCATAGCTATAAGTAATTGATCTAACCCCAGCACTTGAGTCTTTTGCCTCAATGTTCAACCTGACATTCTGTATCGTCTAGAAATTGTCACTCACATTGCACAAAATTTTACATGATATTAGAATACGTGCAAAGTTATGTTGCAATATAGTTTTTAGCCCCATCCTATTAGATCTGTTTTTTGAAAAAAGTGCCATCTGTTGATAAATAGGCTCATACTAAAACTAATTTCTGAGCGCCAATTTTAAGTTCGGTTTTTATGTAACTGAAATCTTTTAATGAGTAGTTATATACTAGATTAGGTTGTTGTACGCCATTATGAAGATATTAATTGAATTAAGTGCTCCACATGAGCTAGCATTAATTACGTGCACGAACGACGTTCAAGTAGGTATTACTCTACCAGATATGACTAAGAAAATATAACCACCGTGTAGTGGTAAAATAGTATAGAACAGTCTAAGAAAGATTACGCTAAGAAAGATGAGCATATTAGTGGTCCCGATAAAAAAAACGAACAGACTTTTTCTTCTATTACCTCCAAAATGGAAAAAATAACTACATTAGATTTTTCCACACACTATATTTTCCATCCCCTGTTTGATTTCATTAAATGATTTGGTCATTGTATCTATATTTAAATTAAATTGAAACTATCTACATACTAGATAATTATACTGAAATCCATCTAAAAATATATACTAACAAAGATATGCCCTATAATACCCAAAATAATAAAACAGATTAATTAGAAAACTCCCTTTCTTAAGTTGCTTAAAAAATATTACTATTCACACATTAGATAATATAATTATTCTATAATAACTAACCTAACCTAACTTAACCGACCATTATTTTAAGCTCAGTCGTTGAGCGCTATTTTAAACGCCGAAAACTTACATGCGTTTTAGGCTTTTTGCTTTATGGGTTACTCGAACCGATGCTACACGTCTGACTAAGTTGGCAACATTGCAAACATAATTTGTTTGTAGTGAATACTTCAATTTCATTGGCTGCCTAAATTAAAGTTGAAAATGGCGCGTGTTTTGTCACATCCTGTTATGTGTTGGTGTTGGTGAGTGCATGGATGGCCTTGCGTTGATCCCGTTCCAAGATTTTTGCTCTCCTACACCGCTGACCCTTTACATGTGTAAAAATTACTACAATATTTCGTGATGGTGTCCTGTAAAAGGCCATGGCTTTGATGAAAGCGGTAAGCATGACTTAGATGCAGTTTTTTCTTTTAATTCTGTTTGGCTTTTGTTTCTTGTTTTGGTGATATTGAAACTGGCCATTACATTAGAAAAAATCTCTTTCCAGAAATTGTGTGCACGTGAGAGGTAAGTGTTAATAGATTTCAGTTAGTACACGGTGCCCAGTTTCGGATTTGCACAATAAGAATTTCAACTGTGTTGATTTGTCAATACACGGCACCCGGCAACCGAGCCGCTCGGGCCGAGCGTTATTACGCCATCTTAAAGTCCTCCAATCGTTCCGCACATTTTACAGCTTTATGTCATTAGAAGAAACAATTAGAGGCTGAAATTCATGCTTTGTTCAAAAGGGAATGCAAAGGAAGTCGATTCGATTACATTGGTACTAGGTATGTCATTTTCATTATTGCAATGCATCGTATTACATGACTTGACAAACCACATGTGCATAGATGGATTTGTTGTTGTTATTTAGTCGGCACCGAATTAATTGCATAATACATTTTTGCACGATGGCCGGCCGCTGCAGAATATAGTATATTTCTTTAGAATTGGCTTGAATTCTAGCAATAAATGTGACCGAGAAATAGCATAACCTAGAAATTTGACAGAAAAGTCCAATGTTCACGATGGATGTCATTCCTGTTCATTTGCTGCTAATTTCAAGGTCATTTTCTGAAAATCTTCATACTGTCATTATATTGATATTCTCTTTATATTTTCGATTTAAAGTTCTGATAGAATAGTTCAAAAAAATCAAACTTATTACAAATTGCTTTTATATGTGGTGAACTTAAACATATGGGATAAGTAGGACATATGTTGTGCTTATTTCATAAAACGAAAGCAGTCTACTTCGTAATAACTGTTGAATTAATTTTTTTTTATTAGCAAAATACTTTATTTGTACTTAAACCTCAGTTATAGATTCTTAATTTATATTGAGTAATTTGTTCTTATTATTGAGAGTACTAATTAAGGTGTATAATCAGAAATGTACATGTTATATTGCATCAGCTTAATTATCTTTCTCAGCCTAGATTTGTTCAGTGATTTGCACATATTACATAAATAGTATAGATAGTAAGATGATAATTTTTTTCTAACATCCTGGAGCATATTATAATGTTCACATAGATTAACATAGTTGAATATATAAAAAAGTAATTAGACATAATATGTTATTCAAAATCTATATTTATTTTTTAGCATCACAAAGAATTAGATTATATGAAATAGGCAATATTTACTGATATTTAAATGTAAATGTTATGAGATCTTAAAAGCAAACTTTTTGTCAAGTAGGAATATGTTGTATACATATTCTTATAAAAAAAGGTCCTAAACACATTTATGTTGAATTAGTGAACCGCCCCGGCTGCGCCTGGGTGCAATTTAGAAATTTGGAAAAGGATTAATACTGAATAAGAGTACCTAAATAACATCGCAATTTAAGCAAATTTATAGTTCACAATTTTGGTCATACTCTTATAAAAAAGGTTCTAAACACATTTATATTGAACTAGTGAACCGCCCCGGCTTCACTCGGGTACAATTTAGAAATTTGGATAAGAATGAATACTGAATAAGAGTACCTAAATAAAGTCGCAATTCAAGCAAATTTATGGTTCACAATTTTGGTCATAGTGGCTTCCACATAAAAGGTAAATGCTGTCGCAGACTTTTATTTAGTACTATTCAAGACAAACAATTCTACGGTACATCATCTTCGTGTAACTCCAATGGTTTAGGCAGCGTATGCCAAGATAGCTCTCAGAGGCCAGATCTTTTTCCGACTTAATTGACATGTATTGTTAGACTACAACCAAAATTACATAAAATCATTACAAATTGTAGCCTATATGTTATTCCGATGTATAACCTATATTAATGTAAAGTTTCATCCAAATCCGTCCAGTAGATTTTCTCACAAACTTTCGCATTTATAATATTATATTTTAGGTGGTTAATGTTTTAAAACTGGAAATAGTTTTGTAAAGTATAGTAGGTTTAATAAACTCTTAGATAGAAATTTGTTTAAAACATTTTGTAAGTTAACCTTTTGCATTATAACATTTTCAATTGCCATTATGGTGCATAAATTTAAATGGGTCTGAAATGTTGATGAAAGATGGTTTTTATTAGGTTTATCTAATTTCAAAAAGTTAATGCATTTGTGTTGATTTATATAATCCAGCTTCCATATGTTTGCAATGCTATAATATTCAGGAAAGTTGATTATGCCATATTATATAAACTGTTACCATATTATTTTACTTTTATATCTTGGAAGGTTTATTCTGCAATGAAATACATGATTACTACATGAATACTGGATTACTACAATCCACATTTAACCGTTTCTGTGGACATTTATTATACCTATATCCTTGTCTCTGCGAGATGAACTACCAGTTCAGCATTAATAACTTGGTTATTCTGTTAAGCTGTCAGTGCAGCAGTAGTTTGAAACTAGGAAAGTTTCTTCTTGTTTTGAATTGTAACATATATATTTGCAGTTTTGTTGGATAAATTTAAATTCTGTAATTTCTAAATTTCTTGCTTAACATTTCATCAGCTATTGGCAGTAGAAATTTCTAATCATTGGCAATGATCTTTTTAACACGCTCCTGTCTTTGATGATCTATTTTTCATCGCCAAGTGTCTTAAACATTTTGATTTCTTTTGTTTTGTAATGTTTCATTAGGTTTTATGCAGGGAGTTTTGGTTGTGGGTAACACACAGGTACCCAGACTTTTTCAGATAGACTTAAACTGTTTTGTGGTCTATTGCCAGTTCTTTGCCTATGTCACAACTACTAACTATAGTTGATAACTACCAATATAATTATTAATAAAGAGAAACTCATCAATTCATCACAATTACACTGTTCGTTTTTCTAAAAATATGTAGATTATAAATTATTATACTATACCATAAGCAGAATATCTCTTACACATGAAGTAACTGATAAACAAATTAGTAATGCTCACTTTATAATAGTAAATATCAACACTTAAAATTACTAATTAGATTAATCAGAATTTATTCCATTTTTCCAGTTTTGGAGAAATGGTAGATTTCCAGTTCATTCCCAGTCTTATCTATTTATTGATTTACATCCTTGGGGCTAGGCAAATGGTACTTAAATAAAAAGAAAAGTTAGAAGAAAGAAAAACGTTTATTCTGGATAAACAGTAAAAGATTAAATATATAAAAGGAACTTAAAAAAAAAAAAAAGTAATTATCCAGAAAAATATGTTTAGTTTTATCTACATTTTTCAAATTCATCAAAAGGGAACAATATTAGTACTTTTTATCAAATTGAATGTATCCATTAAGATTTTTGATAGTTGTCCAATCTTTGGACAATATTTAAACTCTGTGACCTCTATATGAGAAGTCAAAGGGCAGAATAATATTTTCATTTCTTTACATTTCTGTGTATGTTTGTAGTACTTGTAGTGGTGGAGGTCTACAAGCAACAATTGCTTGTTTAGGTTTTTAATGCCTGTGGCGTGTTTCAGGAATATGAGTTCCTAGACTTATCAGATGTGAAAGAAGCAGAGTTGAGCAGTTTGCAGTGCGCACTGTTCAAGAAAAAAACTGACATCCCTGCGTCCACCGCCAGCGCCGGTTGGACCAAGCCTGCACTAGGTGAGTCGCACTTAACTCTAAAACAAGTTGGGCAATCGACGCGCTCTCGTGCTCTACAACTATCACAAGGTTATTTCGTCGGCGTGGAATTAAATATCTTACTGTTTTCGGTATAATTAAAAAATTGTTTTTCTCAACGTCACTGATATAATTGGAGCACTATTTTCTTTTAACGTATGCGGGTTTTTTTTTAAGTACCTAAATCTGAAACTCTTATTTAAAAATATGATTTTATAGATATAGTTGTTACTGTGCAACGTTACTAATTAGCCCCTATAATGTGACTACACAGAAGTTTCATCGTGTTCATCGAGCACGGCGGACCCACCGACCGTGTCAGGCAGCCTGGATAGCCTGTCGGGCGGCGAGTGCGACATGGCGCCCCACTCGCCGCAACGGGGCGCTGCCGGCCCGCCGCCGAATGCACCGCCGCCACCTTACGTCCAGCCGCCTCCGGCCTACCCGCCTCCGCCGCCGCAGTGGCCGGTAGCTCCGCCCAACGTATACGTCAGCCAAGTCACCGCTAATGTGAACGTGCATGGCTATATGGGCCAGTATTACCAGCCGCCTCAACACCAGTATATACCGCCGCCGCATCAAGTCGATCGCCCTCAAAGAAACCACAGGCGAGATCGACGCGGAAAACGTGCACCGTCACCACCTGCTCCGCAACCACCGCCGTATTATGTGCCGTACTCTCAATATTATCATCCGGCGGCGCAAGCACAGGGTGCACCCCTGTACCACCTTCCTATGTATCAGCCGCTTGTTTATGGACCTTACGCGTATCCGCCATATTATCCTGATTATCCTATTCCAGTTGAAGGAGATGCTGGTGATAAGGGTCCCGATGAATATGCTCAGGAAGTAGTTATGGAACAAGAAGCAGTTGATGCCTATTATGCTAATGCACATTACGCGGGTCCTCCATATGGACCTCCAGTAGAATCTGGTGTAGAATACATATCACCTATGTACCTGCCTCCTCCGCATCACGCTGCCCCAATTCCAATTCAGCAGCAACCACAACACCAGTCAACACCACATCAATTTAATGTTCATGCAAAGAATTTTGTACAAGGTCAAAATCACAGTAAAAACTACACACCAGAAAAAGTTCTGGATCAAAAACCTGCAACACCTGTTGTATCAACTGCCACTGCTAGTTCAGTTGAAGCTTTGCCTATGAAAGATCTCAAAATAAGTAATAAGGGGCCAAGTAGTCCAAAACAAGAACGCCCGGCTGAAATAAATACAGCAAAGCCTTTGACTTCTGCTGCTGAAAAGGTTTCACCTACACTTAAGACTGATCCAACAAAACCAGCATGGACCCCAAGTGACAAAACTCAAGATAATGTATCCCCTGTACAAAGCGCAGGACCTGCAAAAACATTTACACCTGTTACTACTATATCAGGAAACCAAACTGCCAATAAAGTTCCTCCAGTGACAGGTAAAACACAAAAAGGTCCTGCGGCTCCTTTCTCTGGTGGGAAGCAACCAACCAAGCCCATTGTACCTCAAGTTGCTGTCCCAGTGCAACAGTCTGTATCAACTCCTAAAGCACCATTCGGAAATAGACAGAAAAGAGAGGGAACAACAAATCGCTCACCTTCAAGTGATAACACAGAGAGTGATAAATTAGTCATGGTTACAGAGCAACAGCACATAAAGCGCGAGCCACCATTGCCTCCAAGCAAGGCTCCAATGCCAATTTCCATAACCCTGCACTCACAGGGTCCACCAGTGATTGTGGCTAACAAGCCTCCTTTTGGGCATTCACGAAAAGTTCCTGTTGTACCAGAACCGCCTCCAGTCCCTCAACCGCCGCCCCCGGCGCCTACGGCATCAGATTTCCCTCCTCCACCAACTCCAAGAAACAGAGGGGAACCCATACCACCTCCAGTTGTACAACCGCAGCCACAGCCCGCTCCTGGAAAATCTTGGGCAAGCTTGTTCTCCAATAAGCCGTCTAACATTACAACTACCGCAGCGACTGCGCCAATAGTGACTGCTGAGGAACCATCAAGTCCTACTACTCTGACGCCCCCAGCAGCGCAAAATGTCCAAAAACCTGTGGCAAAGGTGCCCCCTTTTGATGCTTCACCACTGCAGACTGCAGTGGTTGACAAGATATCTCCAACGCCCAGGCCCGTACCTCCTACAACTGTGGCAACTCCAGCAGTGTCGTACTCAGAGAAGACTTCTGTAAATGCTGTCAGCAATGTGAACACTACGGCGCCAGTGAAGCCATCATCTTCAGCAAACCAGCCCGCTTCAGATGTTCGGGAAATTCCTATTCAGAAGGAGCCAACACCAGCATTACCTGTTGCGGCCTCTCCTTTCAGTGATGATCCAAATTCATACAGAATGGGAGGTGAGTAATTTTATAATACAAATTATCTTGGTTTTCTGACAATCATATTTAGACTATTACTGTTTATTTTACAAAAATGCTATTAACAATTTCAGAGTTCCTCTCAAAATACCAATTGGACAACAGGCCGGTGTCGCTGCTTCCGCGTGGTTTAACAAATCGGTCGAACTACTGCTATGTGAATGCAATCCTACAGGCTCTGATAGCCTGCCCTCCTTTCTACAACATGCTGAAGGCGCTCCCATATCAGACCCGCCGCGGAAAATCTAGCACACCTGTTATTGACTCCATGTAAGTTTCATAGTATTATATTTTATATATATTTTACTGTAAATCTGCATCTATTGACTCATTTTCACATTCAATGTACATTTGACTCAATCGAATAAAAAATGTAAAGAAAGCAATAATATCAAATATGGATAAGTCAATAATTAATTGTTCCATTACAAGTTACAATTACATCTATAAATTTGATGGTTTGTGCTGTGAACATACTCATATTAATAAAATCACATAGATTTATAAGTCCAAAATTTAATATGTAATCCTATATCCAAATATTAATATGTAAAATTAAACCCAGGGTGGAGCTATGTTACGAGTTCAGTCCACTGAGCACGACAGCTCGTCGAGGCGCTCGCGGCGAGACGGGTGGTAACAGCGCCGCTAACGGGACCCCGCCTGTGCCGGCCGGCCCGCCGCTGGACGGCTCTACTGGCCTGCGCGTACTGCGCGCGCTCCGCCCCTTCCCTGGCTCGCAGGAGGCCCGCCAGGAGGACGCTGAGGAGTTCCTCGGCTGCCTGCTCAATTCGCTCAATGATGAAATGCTTGAGGTGCATCTAAGACTTCATTTTGTTTCTTGACTGGTTCCATTGCGTAAATTGTCTAACTTTTTATGTAAAAATTGCATGTGGCGCTCGAATGTTATCATTATTACTACTACTATTATTAAATTTATCTATTCACCAGTCCCAAGATTTCTTAAAGATATTCAATCATAAAATACGCGAAACCTACATTCTATTATTAACTCTGTTTATAAATTGTTGTTTCTTTATATATATATGAGACGCTCCCTTGACAATGACTTTTTTTTATGTAAAAGAACTGGCTGACAAACAGGCATACGGGCTACCTGATGGTAAGTGGTCACCATCGCCTATTAACATTTGCAACACCGTAGGGGTTGCCCTTGCGTTGCCAGCCTTCAAGGACTTTTTAAGTGAAGTTGTGGTCACTACACAGATCCACCGTTCAAAGGGTCCTGTATTACATTCCCAGGGATATTGTCTCTGGGTATTAATAATAATTAGGTTGTTACTAAAACTTTTCATCGTATCCATCAGGGCTCTTTAGAATCCCACTATTTCTATCCTTCTTGTGGTATCTTTTCTCTATAGCCCTTGTGGTATAAAGTTTTAATTTTATATAGTACTGAAATATATGTACTGTTCAAGCAAATGATACATTTGATTGCTTTGTTCATAATCAATATACTTTTCGTCTGTGTTTTGTATGATCTCTGTTATTAGTTTAGGTTCATACTATGTAATTATTTTTTATACCTTACAGTTGATGAAATTAGTAGAGCCAGAGGAACCAAAAGAGAGCACAGCAAAACTGAATGGTGTTGTGACTCAAGAACCACCCATTGAGGAAGATGATGATGACGATGAATGGAAAGTAAGTGAAAGTAATTTACAAGACCAGTTGTTCTCTTCCTAAGTACTGCTTATTAGCTTATTTACGTATCAAATAACAATGCGAGCTATGGTTAGTAGCTCTGTGTGTAAGCAGAGCATCTAAAAAAGGGGGACGCGCTTTGCAGAATATTTAGGCAAAGGTATATAAATCTTTTTAATAGAAACAAACTACATAACATACACCCGTTATTGGTATTATTAGGTTAGTTAAACATACTAGGTTATAGAATAGTGTGATCTCGAAGGTACTACAGGCATACCATATTTCATTGTTTCAGTCAAAAAGGTCTGTTTTGTATCCTTCTTCAGCTTTTGTATCCTACACCTTTATTATATAAAGAAAGACATGCTAGGGTGTGTTTTTGGTGTTAAACATCTTTAAGGATATTTGTATAACAGTTAATAGTCAAGGTCAAATCAATCAATCAGTTCATAGACATTAGGGGACCCTTTGGCTAGGGAGAAAAAAGGCCAAAAAAAGAAAACAATCTGTAGATGTGTAGATGCCACCTTGTACTTGCAACGTCAGGCAGTAACTTAATACTACCTGAGATCGCAAATAAACGCATTGCTATTTCTGAGTACTGATGGTCGCCTCGTATTTAGTGAACTCCGGCAACCACACACTTTCCGAAACAATAAATTGTTTTACGGTAAAATTGGGTGTGGGGGTGGTTACTTCCCCTGGCAGCCTACCACTGTCGAAATTGTATAACGCTAACCCTGAACGTGTACAGGTAATGGGCCCGCGCAACCGCGGTGCGGTAGAGCGGCGTTGGGCGGCGCGCCGCACGCCGGTAGCGGACATATTCCGCGGCCGCACGCGCCTGCGTCTGCACCGTGCGCCGCATCACGACGTCACCGACGCCGTGCAACCCTTCTTCACGCTGCAGTTAGACATCGAGGTAAGCGAACGATTTTTAGACCTGTCATTGAATTTGCTTCCATAATGGGATGGCAATTCAGAAAACTAGCGATCACAAAATCGGGGATAGAGTTTGGTATAGTAGCTATATATTTACATCCAAAATTTAATTATACCACTAAATAGCTAAAGGATCAAAGAATTTAGTACGTTGAAAGAGAACTTCGCCTCATCGTATGAGGCCGGGTAGGAAGCGTGTTAAAGCGTTAATAGTGTTAAAGAAAATACTACACATTTTCACGTAAAATCCACTGCCGCGTCTACAACATAGCCACACTCTCAAATTGTTACAAGTTGGAGGACCAACCAGAGCAGTACATGCTGTCACACTTATTTGTGTTGTAAAGGAAAAATAAGTATTTAATGCAGAAATGCTCGATTGTCGGGGATACTTAAAAACAGTTCTCCAGAATAGCCAAGGATCTATAATTTGTAGATACTATTTAACACCAGGTAGCATACCTTATGTCTGATAATTACTCCAGTTGATAGTTCTTTATTAATTCTCTTAACAACCTGACTAGCTGGAACTTACCTAGGAATACCTAATAACATTTTTTTAGACAACAACAAAAATTATGAATTCTATGAGTTTTAAACAAATTACAATGATGTTCTTATTTTTCGTCGCTGAAGAACCACTTCAATGAGGACAGCAAAGACTGAGTATAAAACAGATCTTAAAATACTCCAAAGAAAAAGGTATTTTATTTAACCTTTATTATCTTTGTTACAGCGTTCAACAACAGTGAAGGATGCTCTAGAACTGCTCGCTGGCAAAGACACTCTGGAAGGTGTCTCTGATGCCTGGCAACAGCTGTCACTCGAACAATTGCCAGTAGTCCTGCTGTTGCATCTCAAATGTTTCCAGTTGGATGCTGAGGGCCACACTGCTAAGATTGTTAAGAACATTGACTTCCCGATTGATTTGAAAATCGATCCAAGTATGTATTGTTCTGTTTTCTATGACAACCTGTGTTGTGTAGTGGTTACCATGCCGTTCCACCATTTGATGAGTCCTGGGTTCCAATTCTTACATTGCAGAAGTTAAAATGATGAATTTAGATTTCTGTTCTCGGCCTGGGTGTGTGTTAGTGTAATTGTCTTTGTGTGTGTCCATGGTAGCCACTATGCTACATAGATCATTGATAGGGATTGCAATTTTGCACTTATTTTAATCTGACCAAAATGAAGTCCTATCGACCCATTATAGAGTATTTTTGTTGGTTTTTTTCTTGTTTTTTCAGACAGGACAATGTCTGTTGGCTCAGCTAGTTTATTATAAAACTGTGCTCCTTCAAACTTTATATTTCAACAACATTTCCTACTATATATCTGTGAACCTGACTTCTAAACGAGAGGTCGTGGGTTCGATCCCCACCCAGAACAAATGTTTGTGTGATGAGCATGAATATTTGTTCTGTGTC
>DWNH01000114.1:0-19588 GCA_018249895.1 Tiana niger
GGGGCAGTGGGTGGGAGGGCGGCGCGCACACAATCACCATCCGCGACACGCCGTCGCCCGCCGTCTCCGTCATCACAATTTCCGACTCGGACGACGACGCTGAGCCGCGCCGCGCGCACCACCACCACCACCACCATCACCACCAGCCGCACCACTCTCACCACCCGCACCATCCGCACGCCAACCGAGGTACGTACCGCCGCCCAGTGCCTGTTGGTAACCATATTTTATAGTAACGTATCCTATCGATTAATATACTTTTTACTTTTCCATAAAATATTGAGTACATGAAAATACTTTTATTTCGGAACTTTTACTATATTGGATAAATAAAAATTAAATTTTGTTACACTTTTAATGTCACTGATGTTGGTATCGATTATCAAAGTTGTTTTATCTTGGGTTTTTTTTGTCTTATCTTGGGATAAGTCATACACTGCCACATTCCAATTATTTTTAAATTTGAAATAAGACAGCATAAGCCAACATGAATAGAGCGCTAAAAAACACCCCTTCACAACCGGTGGCTTGTCTGTCGCTCATGACTATAGTGCCTTACCATCAATCGGCCTGTCTGCATGTTTGCTAGGTTTAAATTATAAAAGAAGTCAATTATTGAGAGTTTATCGCGTACTAGACTTATTACAGAGTTTGGTAATTGATATCCAACAATAACAATGTTTTTATAAACATAGAGTATTAAATTAGTTTTATTCAAAATTATAATGACTAAAAATTGCAATTCCCTGTGCAGCAATACTATAACAACTCAGCGAATTATGCCACTTTCTCGATTGAAACATATCTTTCACGTCTATGTTTCGAATTGCAGGTAGCGGCGACTGCGCATCGAACGGTGCGCATATGAGCAGCGGCAACGGCAGCAACGGCAGCATCGGCAGCGGCGCCATGCACTCCGGCAGCGGGAGCAACCTGCCCGCCGCCGCCCTCATGCCCGGCGGCAGCGGCTTGGTCCCCAGTACCAGCGGTTTGGTCCCGAGCACGAGCGGCTTAGTCCCCAGCACTAGTAACCTAGTCCCCAGTACAAGTGGTCTCGTGGCAAGCAATAGTGGTGTTATCTGCACGGCGCGTACTCCACGGGACGAGCGCCACGTGAAGCACGAGCCGCATCACCATCACCAGCAGCAGCAGCAGCAACAACAACAGCAACAACAACAACAACAGCAGCAACAACAGCATCAGCAACAGCAGCATCATCAGCATCAATCCTGTCATCATCAGCACGCGGTAACTTACTATTGTAATACTGTCAAATGTCATGTAATTTTATGGCATAGTTGAATAAGTAAATAAATGTCATTTATTATCAACGTGCTTACTTTGTGTATCCAAATGCAAGTTTACAATCGATATCGTATCGATGTTATCGTAAAAAAAAATCCGAACTTCGAAGACATCTTTTAATTTTTAATCCTATAACAATCCTAAAATGCCCATGTTAGGTAATTGCCTTCACTAAAATGTTTCTAGGCTCTATAAAACTACATAGTAATTTCTTCAATAAAATCCCAATTTGACATAATAATAATAAAGTATTTAACAATTATAACAGAGACAAAGATTGAGGTTACTATAGTGTACTGGCTCTGCTTAGTTTAGGCCGTGTATGATTTGTCCTAAGATATTTATTTATAGCTAACCCCTTACCTTCGCCCTCCAGCAACAACAGCAGCAGCCGCAGCAACAGCAACAGCCGCAGCCGCAGCAGCCGCAGCGGCAGCAGAGTACAGCCGCTGCGGCTCCGGCGCAAGCCACGCCACAGAGCCAGAAGAAGCGTCTGCTGGCGCTGGCGCAGCAGGAGGCGCAGCAGGCCAAGCTCGAACCTGTGCAAGATGCACCACATCACTATACGGTCAGTGGGGTGTTAAGAAGACATTTATTTACTCATAAGCCCCACACTAGGATTTCCTATGTCATGGGTGCCGTGGACATACACAAAGACAACGCTAACACGCAGATCGGGAACAGACATCTCACATTGAAACTTCTGCCCTCCCAGGAATCGAACCCAGGACCCTTCGAATTGTGGACCGGTGTGCCATAACACCATACAGGTCGTTACTCCTGGCATGACAGTTTTGTAGGTACAATTCATATGTATATCCATCTATTCATCTATCAGCCTGTTAATGTCCACTGTTTGACTTGGGCTCCTCCTGGATTGGTCCTGCGCCCTCTGAATCCATCGGTTTCCCGCTGTCTTCTACAGGTCGTCAGCCCATCTGGTCAGAGTGCAGCCTGTGCTCCTTTTGCTGTGACGCGGGCTCCATTCGAGGACCTTTCGCTCGTTCGTTTCAGGACCAAACAGCGAGGCTCACCTACTAAGGGCAAACAAGAACGTTAGTTATAACAATACCTAGTATTGTATATCTAATGTATGTATGTATATGTGTTTACAGAACGGATCGACAGTGCGTCAGGCGACGGAGTATCAGTGCAACCAGTACGTTCCGACGCAACTCAACAAGAGAGACAGCGTAAGTAATCACTCTATAATAAGAAGAGTAAGAAATTCATAATCATAATTAAGACCATTTCTTTGGACAATTTTTTTTTATTGAATAAAAGTCGCAAAACGAGCGTGCAGGCCACCTGGTGTTAAGTGTTCACTGCAATCCATGGACATCCATTTGCTACTTCAGGCAGTCTCTTAGATCGCGAACAGATGCGTTGCTACTTCTGAGGACTAAGAAGGCCGCCGTGAGCGGTCTTTTGGCTGCTTCCAAACTGTCTATGTAGTTAGTCGGATTATGAATATAAACGTAGGTCCTTTTTGGAATAAATAAGCATATTATAACATATTTCAGAGCGGCGGCTGTCGTGAGTACCTTCCGACCGTCAGCAGCGCCGTCAGCGCCGTGGGCGGCGTCGGCGTCGGCGTGGGGGTGGGCGTGGGCGTGGCGGTCAACGGCGTTGGCGCTCTGGGCGGCGTGGGGGTGGGCGTAGGCGTAGGCGTGGGTCCGCCCGCCGCGCACAAGCACGCGGCCCACGCGTGGCACCACCATCCGCATGCACATTATAAGTGAGTTTATTATATTATATATACACTTGACAGAATTGAAAGAAAGAAAAGATTGTTGTAACACTTGAGAAAAATGAAAGAAAGAAAATACTTATTTGTAAAAGTAGACATGTAACATGCAGTACAAGGGTATTTAAATAAAAGAATTTATCATTTTTTTTTATGGAATAAAAGTAGCAAATGAGAATGCAATAATTTGACAGGTACTATTTGAAATATATTGTGATATGATTGTTTTATCGAGATCGTGTAATTTTCAGAAGTGCAAGTGGTGGCGTATTATCCCCAGGCGGGGGAGTATCTCCGGGGTACCTACCGCCTCCACTATACGTACCAACGTATCATTATCACACGTAAGTATAATTACATTGAAATAAATACTTCATAATGTCGTGTGCAATGTAGTGTTATTACAAAGTAAATGTATCGTATATATTTCTATTTTATTATATTATTTCATTATTAAGAGCAGTGAGAGCATAGTGGGTGAATTTCGGCCAACCATTCTGTTAGGTCCGGATTCGGTCCTCGCACACATCTGAGAATCTCCCCGAAAACATCGTGAGGAAACCTGCATGCCTGAGAGGTTTTTAAGAAAAAAAAATCTGGATAGGCATTTGAAGTCCACCAACCCACGTAACTCATTTTAATTTAGAAAATGTTCATTTTTCACTTTGCCCAAAATGAGTTAAAATGTAGATCTTGGATACTTTACGACTCAATAATTCCCTATAGATATAGTTGTAGTAGATAGTAGTATAGTTAATTACATGTTGGCATTGTTTTCCAGCGGCGGCGTCGGTGGTGTCGGCGGCCCTCCGCCCGCGCACCACGCCAGCGGCTCGCGGCTGCCCGGCTACCTGCAGCCATACTCGCCCACTTACCTCGTGCCGCAGCACCCGCAGCAGCACCTCTGGTATACCGACTGAGCCCTCACTCGTGGACCTCACGTGCCGGCCTCAGGATACGCCCCTGAGGTACACCCCCCAACGAAAGTGCTTTTTTGGACTTCACCTGCCAGCCTCAGGATACTCACCTGAGGTACACATCCCAATGAAAGTGCTTATTTGGACTTCACCTGCTGGTTTCAGGATACTTCCATACATGTTCAACGAACGTGGCCTCTGAGATCTTACCTCCCGGTCTCAGGATACCTTTCTGAGGAACACACAAAGGACTAGCTTAATTTGATTTTAGTGACACTCAGAGTGCCTCATAATACTACCAATAAATGACTGTCTTTTCCTAGCCTCAGGACTCGAACAAACTACAGAATCTGGCAATATTTAAGTAAGCACGTGGGTATCTGTTTAACATAACCCCGATTTAATAGAATAATATGGAGAGAAGAGGAAGAAATGATGATGAACAACATTAAGACTTGCTCAAGGTTTAGACAAATTTATACATCACTGGCAGTGTATGCATTAAAATGAAATTATAGATTCAAAACTATAGTGTTGGTGAGACGAAAGGGGTGCTACGAGCGATCTCAATCGACGTGAAGATTTACGAATAGAACGAGGGCGTAACAAGAATGAAAACACATCATGATTATAATGACTGCGAAGACAGATTTTGAGTTTATTTTGATTTTATCACAAAGTCGTTTTGATTTGTGAGTTTTGAAGTGCTCAGGAAGTGTGAAAAATGAATTTGTTCCGAGTGAAATAATATTTGGAAAGCACGGAGCGGTGGGACGTTCTCGAGTGTAAGGACGGAATGTATGTTTGTAACGCACACGCTCGCCGCCTTTATCGACCGACGCGATCGAAGAGTATATGGTTGGATATAGTTTATAATCCCTTTTGTCTATAAAGGTAGTCGAGCGGCGATTTATTTAAGGAACCAAAATGTTTTATCGATCGATTCTATCACACTGCAATTTTTTAATTCAAAACTATGACTAGTGTGTGTTGGCGCGTGATGTCGTATATAAAGTTCCTTTTCATATTTGAGCGCACGGTCGTGCGTCCCGACGGGTGTCTGTCGGATATCATCTGTACAAATATGATTTTTAAGGTTTGAACGGTTTTCTTTGTGTTATATTATTTTAACGTATTTCCATGCGACCTACCGAGTGTAGTCGCGGTACGGTCGCGTACGGATCTAATTAGCCTATAACTGCGACAATAGGCTACCTAAAAGTTGCATTCATATAATTTTTATCGCCAATGTTTATTTCAGTTACATTAAGTAGGTGTCAGCCACAAAGTTTGTTCCCATGTATATGGATTGTAAATTAATGTTTTTGTTTAGTTATAATTTTACCGCGTCGAGCGGAGCGAGTAGGTTGCATTTACTAATATTTTATCGTAGAGGTTAGTGTTTGTACCAAATCATTGTAATGGGGTGTTATTGGGACGAAGAAATGCGCTGTTCGGATAATACGTGACATTTTATGTATTTTTTTTATTATTAAATGTATCTAATCAATATTACTGTCACTTGCTAAGATATGTTCAGGTTATACAAGAAGCGTGTCGCCTGATCGGGTGGTTTAATACTCATTATTCTCTGCAATTTATTTAACGCAATTAGATTTGTTTTCTATTCCTTAGTTCCTTACATTTTGTCGTTGAAAGCATAGAGTGTCACGCGTTGTCTTCGGGCTCGCGAATGGACTTATTTGTGTGGGCGTTTTTAGTTTTTACTTGTCGGTGATTTTGTCAATTACATTTTGATTTTAACTTGTGTAAAGTTAGCGTGTAATGTTTTGCTTTAGATATTATTGATTATGAGATTCATGAATGTTTTACGTTACGTTCCATATCACGTAGCGTAGGTCTGTTTAATCATACAAACGAATATGCTGTGTTTAATCTATATTGAAATATTCATTATTAATGGAAATTTAATATTATCCTGTAGATATAATAACGAGTACGGCGCGGTGATGGATTACTTGTATAGATGTAGATTCGATTGTATTAACGGTGTTAAGAGTTTTATAAAACATTACTAGTGCAGAGTTAACCGTGTACCTTTGATTATAACGTTTGTATGTATTTGCAGTAGGTAGAACAAAATGGTGAACTAATCGTTCTTTATAGTCGGTGTTAGAGGAACGTTGCGCTGCTGTCACCATTGCTGTTTTAGTTAGTGACTCGTAAGTGTTTAGCGACACTCGTCCGACGACACTCGTTTTATGATTTGCTTAACTTTGCGTCGACTTACGACTGGGTCCTTCGGTTCTATGTAATGCAATGTCATTTAGACAGGCCCTAATTTTTATTACTTTATTATTTTTTAGTTTAACCCTAAAAGCGACTAAAAGTTAATTTTTATTCTTAATAGTACATTAAACTGTCAAGCGACCTTGTATATAAGTATTATGGTTAAGTGTACAAGTAATAGTCATTAAATTCAGCTTTTACACTGTTTTCCAATAATTATCTGTAATGTGGTCGGCCGCACTGGCTCTGCGGAGTCTTACTTTATTAGTCATGTAGGTGTTTATTTATAAATAATCATTTTATCACTCTTTTTAATTACGGTTTAATTGAAAATACTAAAAAAAAAAATATTTTTTTCTAGGTAATATTTTTAGATTACCCACGGTCGTGGGTGTAATTCCTACCAAACAATTTTTGATTGTATGACGACACTATGCAACGTTCTCTTGCAATATTTAGTGCATAATTATGTTGCTAGCTTTGCTGCCCGACAATAAGTTGTAATTTTTTATGGTTGTAGTTAGATTACATTATGTTCTATGAGTTTACACCAAGCGAGCAGTTTCGAACATCTGTTTGTGTGTCTCATACATTTGCACTCAATTTCAAAATTTCAATAATTTTGTATAAGACTTTATGTAATATGCTATGTTGTGTCGTTTTGAAATTTAGTGATTACAGACACTCAATTATTTTACGTAACTGCTTTCTTTGTGTAAACTATTTTAATATTTTTATTTCCATTATGTCACGCCGATGTGATAAAGTGTGTATGTGAAGAATTACAATCACAAACCAATGAAAATGTCTTTACTCATAAAAATTATAATATTTTTGTGATAGGACTATATTACTTTGAAGTAAATACTTTCTTGATTCACTCAGTGTATGTTCTTACTAATCTAGATCTCAGGAAACAGAGAAATATGAGGTACGTTTTATGCAACATAAAAGTTAAAATAATTAAGTGTGTGTGCCTTTAGTAACGAATAAAATATAAGTTCGTTTCGCTGTAGGATATAATTATGTAGAGAAAACATTTCTTTATTATGATGTAAATTTTATATTACTCAATTATTTAACAAAAATTAATCGTCTTATTAGCAATGAAGAAGGCATTTCTTGAGTTATTACACACACGAAGTACAGCTTGTTGATTTGTGAAGTGTTTTAAGCGTACCTGTTTTATAATAAAATATTTAGCCAATTGGATTTTTCATATATTATACTTATTCTAAAAATTAGATAATTTGATGTGTTTATTTTTCCATAACGCTGAGTATTTACAACATGAAATAACTAATAAAATTTCTTGTTATTTTAAACTTATATAGTGTATATTAGCGTACGTTCACGTGATAAAATGAATGTGAAGATTGTGTCTGCAACGGACCTAGCGTTAACTTGTATGCTTACTCGTTTTAGTTTGTACGTTTTAAGACTTATTTTGTGAGTAATTAACTAATTTGAGTTTTTTTTCGTAAGTGCGTCGTAAGGCGTATCCGTTATCTTAGCTATGCATGTCGGTAGTGACTCACTGGACGGCCCTCGGAGGCTGTGAATGATCTCTGAACTGTCGCCCTCCGACCTATTCACATATATATGCACACGCTATCCTATATAGATACCTATTTGCCTTAATAGATTGTAGTTTGGTAACTGTAATCAATCATATACCGGTGTATTTTGAATTCTGATCAATGAATATCACCATAGTGATAGAACTCACTTATAATATACGAACATGAAATTTTACTTTTATAAATTCTAGGAGAATTGTGTTTTAAATAAAGAATAGAAAATTTGAAATTCAACAATTTTGATATAATTTATAGTCTAGTAGTTATTGAAAAATATTTGAAAGCACGTATGTTCTATTATAAGAACAATGCGTTTAAGGGATTTTTTTTCTAAGGATATATTATTGGAACAGTTAACCGGTATATGGCGTGTTACGGTTCCATTTAGAGTAGTCGTTACTATTGTAAGTATGTTTTACGGAGTTTTGGGGTTTATTTTTTAGGCTTACTAATGATGGAATGTTAACATATTATTTTACTTGAATCCATTTTTTAATATAAACTTATCAGCTTTTATCGTTTAGTTGGAATGAACGTTGCCGTTTATTTTTAAATAGTATTGTTAATATGGGGCACACGTTATGGTTTTTAGCGTACACATTCGCACGTGGTCTCGTACGGAGCACACTCTGATTGAATATTAATATGTCCGTCGGTGCGTCTGTGATTTTGTGAACAGTTGTAATAATATTATAGTACTTTAAATCTGATTGTTGTAAATTATTATTGGGTTGTTGCAATAAATTTTTGTCTCTTGTATAAAATTGGATTTTGCACAGCAATTGGATGAAATCGCGCTCCGTGTGTATCGGCTGTCCTCGCCTACTATATCGAAACTGAGAAATGTTACTTCATATGAGAGAATTTTAATTTTTTTGTAACTACAAAGCTAACTAGTTTTGTGTATAAAACAATTTGAGTATAAGATAACTTCATAAATAACTGTTTTATGTACAAAACTTATGAGTATCGATATTGCACGCAGGGGCAGTCTGACCGTGGATGTGTATATTTAGCTGTAGACGATTAGTGAGGCCGTCCCGCGGCCCGAGCTCCGGCAACACGAAACACGACCGATTCAATGTACAAATAATCTAAACTTGTTTAGTTGTATAACGTATTAAGTTTTCCCTTGCAATGTTTTCACTCGCCGCTGGAGGTCCGAGCGTGCGCCGTCGCGTCTCGGGTGCACGTTGACTTCCACTGTGATTATTGTGAAACTAATTATTATTTAATCTATTATTATGCCGGTGAAACTATTATTGTAGTTTTAGATTTGATTTAATTGATTTTGTTTTTGTGACATCTAACTGTACAGTACCGGCCGGTACGCGGCGAGACCTAATTCTTATGTAATAATGGGTATTTTTATGTTTTAATTTAGCGTTTAGTTGCTTGTGTCACACAAAGCGAGAATAATTAACATAATTTAAATTCGATAGGTGGGTGATCAGGGGATATAGCACTCGTGTTGCTTAAGTTTTTTTCTTTAATAATAATCGCATAGTTATTATGAGAGAAGTGTAAATAAACATCCAAGTACCCCTTTTTATTTTACTTTTATTTTGTTCCTTGTTTCCTTTTCCTTTGGTTTTTTTTTTGTTTTTTGACGAGCGAGGGCCTGTCTATGATGTTTATAGTCTGTTGCCGTTGCGTTGCCGCAGGGATGGTAGAAAACTTTGCATCTGTGGTCCAACACTCGCTAATATCACATTTTAAGAAATTATATAACGCACACTGCAACGTATTTTCCTCGAAATATGTCTTCTATTAGAAAAATTAAAGTTTTCATTATCTAAATTATTGAAAATCGGACCACAGTGTTCTTGTAGTGTGCAGTATTTAACAATACGCAGCTGATCAAGTTGATATGGATCTTGTTGCATCGTAATAGAGTATATAATAGGTCGGCTTGATCGGCGGGCTGCCCGAGCCGCGCACAGGCATGCTATAGTCAATAGTGAGGCGAACGCGCCCGAGCTGCTGTCTCGACAATAACCCAGTGTCAGACAATAATCATTACTGTTACTTGCCTCTGTAGTTCATTGCGTTGGCCCCTTATTAGTGACTAGTGACTGCCTTGACTGTTCCTGGACTAATTGATGTTTTATAGAGACAGACTTTAATATTACCAAGTTAAACAGTAGTTGACGATTGCGAATACGTACGTATCTTTATAAATATTCGTTTTGCTGTAATATTTAGTAGGTGACTTCCAAAGTGCATAATTAACCATTGGTCTAGGGCAACAGTCTCGGCGTTGGTTTAGTCAATAGTTTCTATATTTATCTTTAGGTTCTAAAATAAATCCGTAGTTCAGTGTAAATAAATACGTATAACTGTAAAGTTAGCAGTTTTTATAAGCACATAACGTACCATCACAAGTATAATTAGAAAGATTTTGCAGTCGGTTCTATATTAAAAATGTTCTCCAGTAATATGAATGTAGGAGTATAATAAAGTTATTGTAAATATTGATAGCTGTCCTCATGAAATTGCAAAGTTATTAATTTTGATGTGATATTTGTATTATCATATAACTTAAATTAACATCTACTGTTCTTTATACACTAGATTAAGATGTAAATCTAATCTTTTAATTAAATAAGATTGGAGTAATGCAATTTTAACGATGGCATTGATTCTGTGTACAATTTTACAAATCCCTTTGGATTCTTATATTCCCCTGTTAAAATAAAACTCGATTTACTAATACACAGATACCATCAAAGTTAATAAAAGTAAAGTTATGCCACTTGTTCATACCAGCAATCTGTAAATAAACAATTGTAAATCTCTATTCATAAATCTCCTTAAAAACAATAGCCATCTTTTTCAAATATTTCTTTTTCTCTCTTTTAAGGGAATATTTTAAATACTACCAAGTACATGCATACTTACTATACACTTTTTAAATATTTATCGGTGTTTTTCGATGTCGTATATTGTCGATGGGTTATCAATATTTTGTCTTCGTCTATGATAAATTTGAATATCGACTGAATGTTTACCTACTCTATACATGTGCTTAGACCGCAGCTTTTCATAGTGATGATACCTAGTGTATGCACCTATTAATTAACTTACCAATTAAATATTAATACGAGTCTAAACGTGATGATATTAAATAAAAAGTTTTAATGTGCACACCATATTTCAATTAGATTTTTATATCTTAAATGTAAGAAAGTAAAACGCGACCTCAAAAATCGATGCAGATAAGAATTGAAGTTTAAAATGGTAACCTCAAAAGCGCCTTCAGGTTTGAATAGGCAAACCTCCAATTCGCGGGATCAAGACGCGCCACAGCACGTAAGGTTTCTGATTACAAGTCTGATTCTGATGTCTCAAGTTTGTTATCGTAGCATTTGATAGTTAGTGTGCTGCTAAATGTAGGCTCTATAGTCTTAACTTTTATATTCGTCGCTCTATATCTACCTAATAGGTATGTGTGATAATAACATAAGCTTTCAACTAGATAAAGTACAATGAATTCTAATTACTTATAGGCCAATGTTTATAAACATTATTTTTACACTGTCTATTAAATATACATGTGATTTTGTCTGTAGTTCGTAAAGTTTTAGATTACTGCGCAGTCCAGTGTGTTCCATTGTCGTTTGCTTTGAACAAAGCCAAGTTACAATATGTTTAGTATTTGGAAAGTTTAAACAGTAGGTACCTATGGGAATGGATATCCAACTACATCGTGTCGTTATTGTTTGAATGAAAATTTTCAAGTTTTATAATATGTTCAAGACACTTCGCATATAAAAACCAGTAGCTATAAATTTGCACGCACAATTATTACTGAAACAACCGCGTTTTTAGTCTGAGACTTGTCTTTCTCGATCGGTTATCTACAGCTCGTAAGTGCAATTGAAGTATCGCAAGTTATTATCTTTATCGCAATCTGTTCTCACCAAAATATTTTGCCGTCCAAGTTTCGTACCTCGTACGACAGACAACTGGACTGCTATATTTACTACTCGTGTATATTTCATTTTATCTATTATTCATATTTCGACACAAAACCGACTTTTAAAATTAAACTATAGATGTGTAAGGTATTTTATATTTATCTAGAGCTTATAGAAGGTTTAGGGCTGTAGTCGACTAAGATGTGAGGGTTTTTGGATGTTAGACTTCTTTTGTACTGGTTCATAAAAATAAGAAGAGATTAATAGGATTTAGGGACATCAGTAGGCAGTGACGTTCCGACTTTTAATGTTGTACGCAGTAGATTATATATATAACTGTTAAATATGGAATAACTACGCTATTTCTTTTTTATTCCACATCATTTTCAGATAAAATGATACTAAATAGTTTATCTCTTCGTGACGTAAAAGGAACTCTGAGAAAGGTATTTTTCAGCTTTATAATTTTTTGCGGTTTAATCAAAACGTTTATGAAAATTATGGCTCTCTAACGAGGCGAGTAGGTAAAATACTGAAGTGATATTTAATCATGTTTTTGGGTTACCGAAGAATACTAACATCCAAATAACTTGTACCTACAAGAATATCAGGGATATTTTAGCAGTAGCGTCGGCTTTTTAACTTAGATGACTTATCAAAGATTTATACAAGCTATGGGTGTAGTGTTATTTGCATAGAGCTAGATGTCTATGTGTCTATTTTATCTATGGTGTAGTGCGGCACAGTAGCGGGGTAAACGTTTGGGAAAAACGTTTACGTTTTACGCAAATGTTACTGGTCAACGTAATTACGTCTGCTCGATCTTACTATAGACGTAGAGTTAAGTATACAATATGCAGCCCTTACTCCCTTCCGCAACTCCGCTACTGTGAACGCGCTACTAAAGTATTTTAGATGACGCAGTTTAATTGTCTTAGATAGGTTACTCAGATTATTTCTATTAAATGTGATTTCGATGTCCAGATTATTCAATATTTGCTGTCTTCTATACTACGTAAGTAAGAATATCCTATTAGCGTCCAGTGAGATCTTTGTGTATCAGTGTCTATTGCGGCGTGTAGGGGCGCCGCAACTTATCGTGTATCTACCTAACAGTAACACCTATTTATGCTAGAATAGTTTCAGTAAACGTAGGATTACGACCAAATTAGACGGTAATTTATATATATCTTAACACACAAATGTAACGTTACCTGTACGCTATGAAGCACAGATGTCCAGAGGGGGGGACATTTTAAAGTACAAATCTATCATACGTTCCCCGCCGTCTGCGATGCTTTACAACTCTTTTCTTATATACTTAGTAATATATAAGAGAATGAAGTTTCATTGTAAGAATCGTTTCTTAAATCTTTCTGAAGTTAAATAAATGTCGTGTTAGATAAATTTGTCATGTTCTGATTCTGTAATTTTTCAACTTTTTGATGTTTCAAATGAAAATTAAACTGAAAATTATTTTGAAATTGTAAACGATTAATCTAATGTTCAATTCATTATGAATCACTTGAATGTATTAGAATTGTGTAGCGTTATAGTTGAATATCGGTGACAGGATCACATTTTCGAATTAAATCGTAATTTTATAACAATTGATGTGCCTAAGTGTAATACGGTATTAATTATAAATGTATATAATATAATAAAATTTAATAGTTACGGTATTTATTGCAAGTCTCAGGTTCGAATCGCGGCCACATGCCGCGCAGGGACCTACCAAATTCGTGTTTTCATAATGTATTTTGAGACAATAACTTCTTATTTGCTGTTTTTCACTTTGATTCACTTCTGAAAATTTCTCAATATTACTGTACTTGTTCGTTTTATCTGTAATATTTGCTATATTTGTGTTATTTAATGTATTCCAATTCAATTGAAATTTCGTCACGTTCAATAGCGTCGTACTGATTAGCAGTAGGTAATGTTTAATTCGAGTCGTAGGCTTTACTCTGACCACACTCGACAAATATTGTGAACACGTAGACGTCTTAAAACTACACTAGCAATTTAGATTCCCAAAAATTTTCTAGCACGCCCGTGTTTTTGCATTATCAAATGTTATTATAGCCATTTTCGTTAATGTATGTTATAGATTTGTAACGATGTATGGTAGTGACGCCGAGGCTGGCCGTTTTCAATGTATTGTCTGTCTATGTATCATTCATACTCGCTGTGTACACGATATGATGGGTAATCGGGTAGTTGTGTAGACTTGATTGTGATATCAGTAAACATTTTCATACGAGCATCCAAAACTTGTTTCATTTCTTAACTATCTCTCCTTGTATCAATGTTCATAACAATAAAGTGTATGTCTAAATGGTAAGTTATCTCTAAGTGTTTATAAAGCTGTGTTAAAATGGCGACTGGCGCAAACTTCGTAATGACTTTTAGCTGATAAATTCCTTTAATCGACTTTTCAATTTTTTTAATAACGTCCATGATTGTGTAAGGTAAAGGGTAAAGGAAATAAAAACACATGTACCGTATCAAGTAAGCTTTTTTAACTAATTTTTATATGGAACACAATACACTATTAAACATTATATTAGAAGATATTGGCCGAATATTTACAACGATCATGCAGTTATTGTCGGTCGCACTACAATCGGCCGACTGTCGGGCGACTGTCGTGCGACCAGGTTATGTGGGATGGCTTGAAATCTTCAGGAGTTTTACAGGGTTTCGGCTCGGATTAAAAGTTATGTTGCCTCTGGAGCTTAAATACAATAATTTGACATACATAAACATACATATTGTATCCCCTCAGGAGCGCCCCCTGGCAAGTCTCCGCGCAATATACACTTCAGTGCATCTTATATACAGTGCAGCTCGATAACGACCATTGTTGCCAGGGAACCTTATTTAGACACAAAAATCATCATCAGTCATAATTTATACAAATCGTACAGAAACAATATCCATATATTAACAAAATATAATTATATCTGATGTATTAAATTATTTCTCATTCTTATACAAAGACCTGATACTTCTTAAACAAAGAAATGATACCTCAGGATTACTGCAGTTACTCAAGCGTGCCCGACAGACAGCCACTAACACTATTTTAAACAAAAAAATATTAAATATGACAATTGCATATCGTAAAATTATGTTCTGAGATCATATTTAATACATCACAGGAGTTAGAGAAAATTAATTAAAATTACAAGTTCGACGTGCGTTCAATGCTCACTCATTGTCTCGTAAACTCCTCTAAATAAATGTACGATTCCGGACACAGTTACGATACTATTTGGCACATAACATCCGAATAAGACATTATAACAATTAAATTATATCGACAATTACAAGTGTTGTCACATAAACAGAGGTTTGAGGCGCTGGAATATAAATGTTTGTCCAAAATTAATAAAATGTTTTTTTAAATAAATATCGTCGGAGACGGTTGTAACCTCCACCTCTTTGGAAATAAATAACGCTTCACGCTCATAGCAACATATTAGGATGCCCAGCGTCGTGGGTACTATGGACACACAAAGACAATCACACTAATACCCAGACAAGGAACAGAAATCTAAATTCATCATGTAAACTTCTGTTATACTGGGCATCGAACCCAGGACCTTTCCAATGATGGTCCAGCATGGTAACCACTGCTCCACACAGGTCGTCGAATAGTAAAAGATTTTGGGCAATCATTTATATTTCTAACACAATTATATTTATTTTAATTTACAAATATGTAGTTAATTGGTGACAAAATTTCAACACATTTGACATGGACATCCGTGAAAATTCCATGTAACTTTTGTAATAACATTTATAGATTAAAATTAACATGTATATATAGTTTACTTATTTAATAAAGGCATGTAATAAAAGTTTATTGATATATAAGTGGCGCCACCAGCGTCTGTTTCTGTGCCAACAAAAATAAAAAACACAATTCATAAATTCATGAAAAACGTCAGGTTAAACAAAGTCATAAAGAAAACGAACATCTTTAGCGATCCTCGCAACATTATATAAAAATAAGGTTATTTTCTTAAAATTGTCAAATTAAAATAGTTCATTAAGTTATATTTTTTTATTTCATTATAACATCGTGAGACCTAGTCAGACGGCTACTGACAAACTTTGGTTGGAACGCACGGACGAAGCGAATACCAGTGCTGCGATTGTCGCACGACAAACGGGACTTTAACAGCGAGAATGCTATTAAAAATCTACTACATTATGATTCCCTCATGATACCGATCATGGACATAATACAAAGACTAAATATAATTGGGAACTGAAATCTAATGATTATGATTTCCTGCCTCGCTGAAAATCGAACCTACGATTTGTGAAAGAGGTAACATTACCAAATTGGAAGTTTTTTCAAGTCCATAAATTAGTTTTAGCTCCTTACAAATAGCTGCGATTTTCTAAAGGAAATGGATTACAAAAGTGGTCGATATTGATATAAACGAAAACCGCAAAGTTTTTAAATTGGTAGTTAAGTATTTTGTATCAGTAGGAAAAAACTAGACATCGGATTTTTAGTTATTTATGGGGGTCTGTGGTATCAGATCATTTTGGAAAAGGGGTGACTTACCCAAAATAGGTTCCTGTTCGAAAGCATCTTTCGTTCACATGTTAAACCACTTAGCCCCGCATTTTCACGCCTGTTCACCCGTTCGACGATAGAACCACGCAATCACCGCGTATTCTCTCCAACTTTATTAAAAACTACCCAATGAAGTGTTATGAAAATGAAAAATGAAGGCGTGTCTTTTAAATATTCTCCCGCGGCCCTTATACCTAAACAGAAATGAGAATAATTTGTACTTTACTAAGTGCCGCGGTCGTAACTTTTCTTTCAAATACCGGTCAACGCGTTAGAAATACAATATCAAAACAAACAATCATCAGTATAATCATAGAATCCATTAAAATACAACAACAAGACGAATAAGTATACTATTCTGCGGAGTGCCGTGAGCCAAAACACAAATACTCAATTGTTGCAATTAAAATGCTTATTAAAACTATTCCATTAAATTAATATTGGCAAATATATTTGTTACGTTTGAGGTAACAGTTGTCTCTTGAGTATTTGTATTTCACTTACTCTATAAAGTGTTGCATTTGTCTGTGTGTATGATAGAAAAATTGTCTTGTGAAACCTCCTCGATAACTCGAATGAGAATTCAAAAAAGCGTTTTCCTATATGTTAAAAAGTGCATCAAAAATACTCTCGCAGTTCGACCAAAATTTCATTTTCATCGGTCCGTGTCAGCATTTTCGAGGCCATTGAGGCTATTGTGACCATAATTGAATATGTATTGGACACCTGTACGCCGGCTTGTTATACCAAAATCATCCTCAAGTTCCGACAACTTAACCGTACTAAATACCTTTACATCTAATAATATAACTTAATTTACTTGTCAAAGAGATCATAATAAACTTATAATTAATTGTCACATATATTAAATATATTGCCCGGAACATAATATTTTCTTCAAACAATAGTGCGTGTTGCGGGTGATATTATAGTCTGGTAAATGTAGCCTTGAGCAAAATTTGGTACTTGTGATGCTTAGTGACATTGCAGTGACAAAAATAATATATTAAAATAATATATTATTACTCATATAAGCTAAGATATAATGTCTCAAACTATCTTACAAATTACTTAACATAATTAAATTGTTCTCCACAATGTAACGCGTCGGCGACATCAAAAAATAAATTAAGATATAAAATAAATTTGCACAATTGCCTTGTAAACACTTCGCGCTCAAAACTGAACGAAGCCATGATAGTTTAGGAAATAATTGTAAAGTTGTTACATGATCTGAGGTAATCCGCATATAAAATGGCAGCGTGTCCGTCGCGCCGCACGATGACGCGAGTTACCTAAACAATAGAGTTTGGAGCTTAGAAAACCGATGTCCACATCGGGTTTTTAGCCCAAAAGTCCTTTACCCGCACACGATTCTGAAACGCAGCTATGAACCTAACTCAGCTGCCTGGAACCAGTCCTTGTACGCGTTCAATTCTGGCGGAGCGTGTGGTGGCGAGGTCTAACTGGTGCGTTTGAAGGTTTGCGACAGCCGCGCCA
Source organism: Tiana niger (assembly GCA_018249895.1). Taxonomy (NCBI): domain Eukaryota; kingdom Metazoa; phylum Arthropoda; class Insecta; order Lepidoptera; family Hesperiidae; genus Tiana; species Tiana niger. The sequence goes on from DWNH01000114.1 coordinate 17,817, forward strand.
CCTTGGGCGGGCGGATGTGCGCGCCGGAGTACTCGTGCTTGTGGGCGTGAGCTGGAGACTTCTTCCCGCTACTCGATAACCGCTTGCGGGGCTTCAGGAAATCTGAAAAGACGGAGATAATTCCGTTAAGATTGTTTGATCGCTTGACTGTTTCGGAGTCTGCTTGGGTTGAATCTTTCGTAAAGAAGCTCAGGACAATCGAAGGTAAGAACCGTTAAAAATAAACATTGAACCACGTTTTAAAAAGTTTTCTTGAATCATGTTAAAGTGTACGGCAGGCAGTAAAGTATGAGAGCATAAAAACGATCGTAAAATCTACTTATATCAGAGGCGTGGCCTGCAACGAGTGATTCGGTCGAATTTTACGATCTTCCAAACTGGAGGTTCGTTAAGACCCGGATGCCTGCTCCGCTCCGCTCTGGGCCCTACAGTTGACATTTTTACGACTTTATCCGCGGGCCCGAGCCGCTCTAGCGCACTTAATGCACCCAAATCTTTTCTACTAAATCTTAGCGTCGGCGACACCCTTTGTGACCATTTCTAATTCTGTAAAAATATAGCCTTAATAACTATAAAACATTTTACGATCTTTTTACTACTGTTTAATCTTTGTTATAATGGGTAAAGGCTGTGAGTTACTGTTGTGAGATTTATATTTACATCGGCCGAGAGTTCGGTTGACAAACTATCGTCGTTCATTTCAAAGTTCACGCGGTGCGGTGATTAGATAATGCGGGTTGTAAATTGCGACAGACGTTGAACTTATGTCGTATGATCTATTTAAATAAAATAAAATCACCTCCCCACTATAAAATGCTCTTGATTGTGCATGTCAATAAAATTATATGGCGCTGTTAAATTAATCATAAATAAATGTAATGTTTCCTAACAATAGGAGAATCAGAGAATTTTCCCATGATATGCAGATTATTCTTAAATCAATTATTAATAAGTAATACTTTTAATTATTACTATAAAAATAATTGTTTCGGTTTCCATCGGGTTTAAAATTAAACTGTCAATAACATAATAAACATTCGATTGTATTGTTGCCATAAAATCCACAATCACATCTCTAAATTACAATCAGAAGCTCTCGATTCCTGAGTAAACGTAACATAAGCCGTTATAAGCCGTTGACGGAACATTGACTGGGTAAAACAAGACATTTGAAAAGCAACCCAGTTGAAAATAACCTTCGCTCGGTAAAATTAAATGTTTATGGCTTCTTTTTACTTCGTAAGTATTATACTTATGACGACTTTTGGTGTATTTTATTTATCTTTAACAAAAAATCAACATTTTTAGTTAATCAGTGACTTTTTTAGTAGAAAACGTTGCCTGTCTGTCCTGTCATTATGGCCGGGATAATAACAATTATAATGAAATGAAATGTCATCATCATCATTGACCCACAGCTGGGCACGGGTCTCCTCTCAAATGAGATGGTTTTAGGCCACAGCCCACCACGCTGGCCAATTGCGTTTTGGTTGACTTCACATGCCTTTCCAGAATCTTTTTCATTAAAATCCAATAGGTATTATCTTCAATGTTTAATCAAACCACCACTAAATCTACGATTTGAAAATGCACGATGAATTTCATCGAAGTATGGAATTGTGAATATAATCATTACAATCAAATACCTTTCTCAATAATAATAAATTTAATCAATATCTTGGGACAACTCACACACGGTCGTCTGATCCCAAATTAGGCAACTAGGCCTGTGCTATGGTAACCAGACAACTGATAAACATACATAAATATTT
>DWNH01000115.1:0-19571 GCA_018249895.1 Tiana niger
AACATTTACAAGTATTGCGCCCTTCAGAAGGAATTGTGATACGGACCTATGCTAAATACACTCCATAAATACTCGAGGTTATGGTGTCGTAAAAACAAAGTCAAGCTGTGCGGACAGACTATGCGGCTATAAAGAACAAGCGTCATCGCACCTAGCTCGAGCCACTTAATTTTGCACCCAACGTCTAAAGTGCATTGTGATATTTTTCTATCCCTACTAGATACTTAATATATATCAGTACAGCTCTGAGTACTCATAAAATTCAATACATCTCAATACAGTTAACATTTTATGCAATATAAATTACTAGCGACACGCCCCGACTGCGCACAGTCGCGATTTACTAATGCCATGTAATTTGTGTTAAAAAGCAATGTTCGATCAATTCCAAGTTTAGCACTTTAGGCAACCGTTAGATAGATAGTCAATCGTTACAAAAAGTGCCCTCAACAAGAAAATCCACCGCGTGGCGCCCACTGTTCCTCTTCAGGACACTTTTATGTTTCTGATTAATTTACAACTGTAATTTCAACTTAATTATTCATATAATTCTAAGAATTACAACATTAACGTATATTAGATGACTTACTTAACCAATACATTCAGCTGGAAAAGGAGTAACACTGAGTAGCTTCACAAATAACTTATATGTATTTTTTAAATACCCACTGTAAATTAATCTTGTGCCGTAAAAGTAGTTTACATACTAGGGGCACAGCCTCCAATATAAATATAGGTTAACGTATAAAGTGGAAAGACTAAACTCTTTCAGTCCGGGATCGATCCTAGCCCACACCTCTAATTTTCTTAATAAATTTAAGTGAATTTAATTTCCAGTTAAGAACTTACTTTTTTCATCCTTTTTCTTCACTTACCTGTCTTTAAGGTAAGTGAAGTCTTAAGGGTGTCATACCTATTACATAAGGTCAAGAACTATATTAGCTGTTTTGTCGTTAAAAAATTCCGTTGCTAATTTTGTACATCAACATCAGTACGTCCTTGATAGCCATAACACGTGATGGATAAGACCTACCTGACAAAATACAGAGGCAATACTTCATTGTCGTCATCATGACCATTTATTTTCCAAAATTGAGGAAATAATTTACATACGAGTAATTCACATTTTCTCTATTGTAACGCCTTTGTTTGGTTTCGGAAGTTTTGGGAGAAAACCTTCGGAAGCTACACGGAGGCAATAAAGTTAACATGCTTTCCTGGGCGTGCCTCCATACGCACGTCTAAAACTCTCTAAAACTTACAGATAAGTCTTTAAGTGAAGGATTGATGCTAACAATAAACATGAGCTTGGTAAGGTACCGATTGGTTAGGTTCGTTGGCGAACACATCGTTTAAAGTTTACTTTTAAGTAAAGTTTGTTATATTGATATTTAAAAAAAAGGTATAACCGTAATGTAATAAAACTATTGCATAAGATTTTATTTGCTCATTTATTAAGCTCTCTCACACGATATTAAATAAATAATTTTAACACTTATATGTCCAGTATATTTACTTGAAATCGATATGGAAAGCAAATAAGAGGAGGGCGACTCACGCAACGTTAAAATGTATATTACTGCCATCACCTATGGAGAAGCGACACATCATGAGACACCTTAAGATATTATTTACATTTTCCTCTCTATAATAATCTAAGCATGCTGGCTTCATAACCTCGTTATCATGAAGTTTGTTGCTATTTGATACTAATATGCTATGCTTTCTTTTTAACCGTAACTTTTTTGTGTATAGTTTTTAAAAATACGATTAATTGTTACGACTAGACAATACTAATGTGTGACTTTCGAAGACAAATAATTATTATTGTATCCTTTGATGAAATACCTTTCTGTGGACCCTAAAGCTTTGTTCTTTCTTTAAACTAAAACTAAAAAAACTTTTCTCCCGAGTATTTGAATTAGTAAATACCGACGAAGACTAGAACTCTGGGATGTGCCTGTTTCTTCAAGATGTTTTCTGTACGTAAAAGAGAGGAGTATTTAAATGGAATGGTTCATGTTTATTACTATATTTTGTTATAACGTTTAGTAACTATTTTTTTCTGTTATTTTGGATTCTAGGATGTTGTGAGATACGTATAAGGCCACTCACATATTTAATGTGTAGGTTTACAATACTGATTCCATTTTTTTGTATAGGACGACAAAAAGGCTTTTTGAATTTTGTATGTAGGTATTGTATAAAGTTGTAATAATATTTTTTGTAGTACTGTTGGTATCTAGTTACTTTTGATACCATTAAAATTGTTACAATTCAAATAATATATATAAAGTAATACCGAATACCTACTCTTCGCCAAAGAAATTCTTTTATGGATCACAAAGAAACGTGGAAATTATGGAATCCATTAATCCACATTTGAACTGAATCCTACTCTTTTCTCCGAAAGGAGACCTCACCCGAGATAATTGATGATTGCACCTTTATTTACTATCTAATCAATATTTGTAAGTTGACTAGTAGAAATTTGTTTAATATTAATTTAAGAATTACAATGTCATATCAATGTACTTTCACGAAACAATCATTTTCACACGGCTAGCCTAGGCAGAGGTGCTGAACAATTTTACATGTGCGACGTTTTGTGCGAAATAATGGCGAGAACTGACCGGCCTTCCCGAGCACAATTATAACATGCCCGCGGGCGGCGCTCGGTTCGTTACGCGACCAGCTCTTGGCGCCTACTCCTGGTTCCTGACCTCTGACTTTTAATCTTTACGCGTGTACATTATGTACGCGAATAAATTGGATATCTACACAGGATTTCGTTACAATTTACTCGTACCAGAGTGTAGGTTGCTCATGAATTAGGTCAGAGGGTGACTCTGTAGGTGGTGTAGAATTCATGACTTCTTATGACTTATATTAGCATTAGTTGATATAACATTTGTTTAATTCATCATCCCGACACAGAAATGTCAAACAATCTTACTTTTAAATTAATGCGAATAGCTAATATTGTTTTTAATATGAACTTTCGTAACTTATTAGGTGTTCGTACAGATTGCTTATAAATGGTTGCTATTCCGAGCTATCTATTTATTGCATTCAAATGAAACCATACCACAATTACCACACCTTAAAACGCATCTTTCTATTCGTTCCCTTCATTTTTACAAATAGAGGCATGTTCTGATTACATTAACATAAAAGTGTGAATTCTTATTTAAAGTATAATAGCACGGAAGCCGAATTCTACATAAATAGTTAAACAGATCGCTTCCATAACACTCTGTGGAGCAATCGACGATAACGGGAAAACGTTGAGTTAAATTGTACGTTATCAGTGTTTTGAAGCGGCCGGACGAAGAGCTTTTAACCGGACGTCGTTATTACGTCATAAACTTCAATTTTGAACTAATTGAAAAAGGAAAAGCGGAACCCAGTCACAAATTACCGACACTATATCAAGTGTTAAACGGCACTTATCGACGCCGAATCGGCGCGCGATCATTCACGATGAAAAATACACAATTTGAGGCAATAAATCATTGTCATAGCAAGACTGCATGCTCGGTAGCGGCCGCATGAATGGTTTATTGTGTTATTTATTACTTATATAACCTAGTTTTTTTAATTGATACTGCTACCTAATAACTGGGTTGTTGAAGTGATCTTAATAGGTAGCACCATCGAGTTTACTTTTGTATGTTTTATGACAGGGGCGATCAATAGCTAAAGGCGACGTAACGGTTTGTTCTAAAACCATCATGTTTATGAGTAAAATTTATCACCTTACAAATTCATGGGATTCTATTTAATAATTCAGGGACGACGTCAAGTTATAAGCGTTTGAATTATGTACTACATAGTTGAGGTGATCGATTTTTGTGAAGGCGTTACTTCGTACTTACCAGCTAAGGCGTTTAATTAATAAAAGATAATTTAATTTAGGCCACTTCATGAAATATTCACTTTATGTCTTACGAAATTAGAGGTCAGTCCTCAAAAACTGTTTAAGATGTTTACACGTTTAGCTCTAACAGTTTGAAATCGGCAAGTGTTCGAACTCGAACATTTTGCAGGCCTTGTCCGGAGTGTCCAACACGTATTTGTATGCAATACGCATGCTCTAATACGGCGCTCGATCTATCGACAGCCGACAATTTATCTCGGCTACGAATCGAACCCCAACCTTGCGTGGCAATTGCAACACAGCATTTCCTGTTACCTTCTCCGATACCAAATTGCTTCTGCGAACTGCACTGAATGCATGATTGTTCCATTACTGTTTTATTCTAAACGTCCACCAAGCATGTTTTTTATGTGTTCAAGTTTCTCTTGTTATTTGCCATTGAAATGTGTAAATGCGAATGGGAGTTGCTAAAAAAAAAAGTATACGTAGGCGCGCAAACCAAGCTTGGGGCCGATCAAGCAAAACTTGACATTATCATAGAGTGTATAATTAAGTAGGTATATCTTATACTATTATATATCTTATACTATATAAACGACCAGTGATTAAATATTAATTTATTTCGCGTATCATGGCAACTTCTTTAACCACTTTTATAAAATTTTGTATTTAGGTAAGGTTTTTGCTTTATACGATTATCTCTACAGTGGTATTTGTTATCAAAACCCAAAAAAAATGCTTTTCAGTCACCTCTGTCATATTTGAATTACGTCCATTACGACATATGTATATTATGTATATGTAAAAAGGTCAAAATCTTAGGTAGATAAATAGTAAAATAGCCAGTATTTTATTTCATTTTGCACATTGTTTCTAATAAAATGTTAAACTATTTGTACTTGTAACTTTTAACCTTTTCATACGTAGTTAAGATCGAAAAATTTTAATATTTAATCAGTATGTGATTCATATCTAAACATATTTTCTAAAAAATAAACACGATGATAAGAATGACAGGTCAAAATTGGTGCCACTCGATGCAATTTTTTGTTTTTAGAATTTTGTACTTGTGTAGATATTATTGTAGTATTCAAAAATTTCCAAATCGTCCTCTTGTAATATTTACCTATAGGTATATTAACTTTTATATTTTTTTTATTGAATAAAAGTAGTAGACGAGCAGCTACCTGTTATTAAGTGGTCACTGCAACCCATCCACAGGATATCCACTTGCAACTTTAGGTAGAACCTTTGTCCTACCTAAGATGACGCGTTGCTACTTCTAAGGACTTAGTTGGTCGTATTCAATGAACTCCGACAACCACACCCTTCATCCAAAACACTACAAATTAATTTACGGTAGGATTGGGTGTGATGGCGGTACTTCCCCGGACGGAGAAAAAATAATAGCTTCTCAATACTAACCTATATTTATTTCCATACAATTCCGACAAGTCTTAGGATCAAATAGGCCACAACAGTCACGTACGCATCTAAAGTAGGAGTGACGCGGCCGTTAAATTGGATTTTCTATTACTATTTTTGCTTATTACGCTTATTCGATGATTTGAAGCGTAAAATTATCGATTATGTGAAACAACTAAGTTCACGATTTATGGCTTTAATTCTTTATCATAAAAATATCTCGACCGCTCACAAAGTCTCTACATTACGTTACAAAATCAAGTGTATTAGGCATTCATTATCTTAATATGCGCCTATATCATTAGCATAAGAAGAAATAAAGAGCCTTCGTACTGAACATGTAACAGTCACAATAATTGATGGTCGCTTTAGCTGGTACCCCAGTGAATTATCATAACCTTTCTCATGTTTAATTACCTCTCCTTACATATAATTAAACGGCAACAATATTTTGTGTGTGTCAACTACACTGGAGTTATGTTCTATGATATTTTAGGATGATCAGCGTATAATGATACAACTTAAGTGATTGGTATTTTATTAAATTGATGACGTAATTCATTTGGTTACATAATCGTGTCATTATCTCAAGATCAGCTAGTTGAGCATATGTCTAAATAGGTAACATATGTGTTTCATATTCCATGTCTAATTAAAGGCGTGGGTTCCGTTCACGTCTCAATAATATCACCATAAAAGGGCACGACGTCAATACAGTCACTGTTTTTGTCCAAACCTAAACAACAAGCAAGCGATCGGTGGTTAATCGAGCGGTGACGCTAACCTGCGCGCGCGCCGCTGCCTTATAAGTCAATCTTCCTATTCGCCCCCGCACACACGTCCTAACACACGGAACCTCCACTGACGCTTACCCATTTTCCGACAATAACCATATATATCGTTAAGATAATATCTCCTGCCACTCATCTCTTAGTCCGTCAAATAACCAGTTAACACGCTAGGTCAAACATATGTTACAAAGACAGACTTAACTTTCCGTATGCAATCTAAAACTGCCAAGATATAATAAATTTTCAACAAACAACAACAAGCATTTCATTGAAAAGGCAATACAATGGACGATCGTATGTAATAAAAGATAAATAATATAGTTAGCCTGACTAGTAGAAATGGAACTCGATTGACATTGAGAGAAACAAATTACGAAAATATCGACAGGTTATTTTTACACCAGTAGTACGTGCGACGTTTATTTATCAGCCCTTATTATCTAAATAGGAAGTTATGAAACGGACGTCACAGTGCTAGAGACAGTTCGCTGACGAAAGTGTCATCACATGCGTCACGCCGCCCCCGTCTGTGATGTCACTGACATCGTATACCTATGTCAGATCGTGTCATGAGTAATTATACATCTTCATGACGTTCATTATGCCTCTGCTATGCTGTAACGGACGTCAAAGTTGTCATGATGTTATTGCGTTTGAACGTTACGTTTGTGCTAATTTTACTCTTTGTTTTACTACGTGCAACTTTTTCAGTAAAAATGTAATAATATCCTAATCTAAACAAGTTCAAAATACATATAATTAAATATACGGCTCCAAAGTAAATTAGAAATAAATTTAAATTGCTCAAATACTGCTAATTTTGAACATCGTAGCAGATCTTTTAAAGTAATAATATTTTAAAATCGTCTGTCGTTGTTGCAAGTTGCATTGGTATCTACTAATAACAAATTTTTATGAGCGCTTCCATACTTCGACACGTTAAGATACTACAATCGGTAGGATTGTAGCCAAAGCAGTCATTAAACATTATTAGAGCCTTTAAGAAATTAATATATTTGACTAGAGATACTTAACTATAAATATCTCTACCAAATCCCATTTAGAATCTTTATGGAGAATGATCTTGAATATTCCTCCAGTTGTCGTTGAGTAAGAAACGATGCTTTAAAATAAGCGGAAGGAGTTATTTAAAGATTCTAATATTGTGTATCGACTTCAAAAAAATTTCAAATTTAGGGAAGGTTTTATATCGATTTTCGAAAATCGACTTTTCATCAGATCTCCACGCTTTGAGGTCCTATTTTCTGTCCTACTTTTCTGACTATTTTTAAGATGGTGTCTCTATGACTGTATATATGTATGTATGTAAACCTCTTATAATTTTTAAACGACATGACGGATCGAAACGCGGTTTGCGGCAGTCGAAAGGGTTCTACCAAACTTACACTAAGAGTATAATCAAATTTACCAATCATAAATCGGTCGATTTCTTCGAGTCACATCATTATCAAAAAATATAATAAAAATATATTTTTTAAAACAACTACCAATCGTACTAAAACAGCTTAAAATGTCGAAAAATAACGGGTAGTTTCAGAGATCAGCAGCAAGGTCAACTGATTTTTCAAGTATACATCGAAACTGTAGAAATATAGAAATTAGATCTGATGACTGATCCACAGATAATATGTAGGTATACTTGTCGATCACATTAGTCAAAAACATCCTTATCCTATAGACCAGGATAAGGACAACAGAACTCCTTAAAAACAAACGACACAAATATAGCAATTACGTTTATGTTATGGTTATGATTATCGTAAGCTAGTATGGTAAAACACTTAAAAGTATTAAGAAAAAACAAAAAATAAAACAGACTTCTAATTAAAAAGGAAGACATTATTTTTTACACACTCTGTAAATTTATTTTTGAGTGTACATTGTACATATTACAGGATACAATAAACAAACAGAATGCACATTGGCAAAGATTCCAAAATAAATCATAGAGTCTGTAACAAAGTATTTCTTCCTTTTTCCAGTTAGATACAGTTTTATTTTATATAAAAAAATATTTGATCTTTTCTTTGTAATCGTCTAAAATATTTTATCCTCTCTAAGCGTGATGTTGGTAAAAATTTAAATTAATTTAACGCTGCCTACATAGGGTCACCTGAAGCTCGTTCGTAGGCCGACGTCCTTTACCTTTAACTTTCATGATAATCGTTGGTTGTGATACTCCTAATGTGGGCGCAGGACGCGTAGGCTCGAACACCGCTTATTCACATTGAAATCTTACTATTTTCATTCATAATTTGCTCTACAACTCCCCTCCTTAAAGGCATTAAGTTCGCCCTTGGTGAACGAGATTTAGGAGTCGGATTGAAAAAGTAAATTATGAATACCCATATGGGTATTCGATGTATAAATTATAGAGATTAAAATATGATATATTAAAAATTTTGCAGGGATCAGATTTTTTATAACGAATACGACGACGTTAGTTCCTCTAGCCTTTAAGTGTATCATCCCACACGGTTCCTTCACACAATTTTTTGGAAGTCAGATTTCGTTCATTGGAATTGATTAAAAAGGAACATAGTTGATGATGGGACACAATGGGTTTGGAAATAAGAATACAGTATATTAACAGTTTAATTTTGAATGTATAAGTCATTTGATTATATGAAACCTGACATATTAATTAATAGTTGCCTTTTCATATAGCATAACCAAATAAATAGCCAATAATAAGCTTATCAGCGACAACTACACTACAGGTAATATAATTTCTTATCAGTGCCAACTACACTACAAGCAATATGATTAATCAAATTTGAGACACATTAGGATAATTTGGTTAAGTTTTAGGACAGTTTTCATTTAGGGCCTGTCCTCCGAGGCTCCCACGCCTCGCCTACGCCGTGCACTTTGACATTAGTCCGCCTCGATCCGTGGATCAACAGGTGGTTACCATGGCAACGCAAAAACAGTTCACGACCTTTCCTGTTTTGGCCGTTATTCATGTATTCAGCTGTCTAGGGAGAGATAAGATTCATTTTCTTTTTTCATTCCAGAATCATTTTGAATAATTTGTAAGTAATTTATGCTTAAATAACAATATCACTTAGTGACATTTTTAGTATTTTAATTTATAAACACAAGGATTTTTAGACTTTTTAGACGTTCTACCAAATTAGAATAATTAAACTCCAAAATAATAATATACGTAGATACATGCTATACTTCTTACGATGCCTTCATGAATAGATACATAGGTAGACAAACGACGACATCAATTATTTTAAACGTCAATAAACGTGTTACAGGAATAGTTTATACATGCATCACAAATGTTACGTCGTAAGCAGAATGACCAGGTAGATATTTTTAGTTGAAGCCAATGATTTATCCGACATACGTAACTTCCCAACTATCTCGTCCGGGCCATCGACGTCACGGGAGCGCGTGGCACGCGGCTAATTGTAGCATAACCAAAACGGTCTCCGGGAATCAGCGGCGGCGCGCAGCGCGTAGCGTACGAAAGCGGAGCGTGATTCAGCGCGGAGAAAGTGGTGCCGGCAGGAGCGGGCGCGCGGAGCCGTGGTGACGCGCGAGCACGCGGCGAGCCTCCGCGCCCACGCTGGTCGCGCGCGCCCGCTCCGCACCATCACTACACTTGTGCGCCCCGCGGTTTTCGCGCGCTTCCCTTCGCCGTCGCGACGCCGCGCCATTTTCTCGCGCACGTGGGCGACGACGGCTGAGCGAGGGCGCCCGGCTCGAACGCCATTAACGCGGCCGTCGTGAATGAACGCCGACCTCGACCGGGTGGCTGGCGTCCATTGATAGGGCGCGCGGCGGTCCACGACCGAACCGCGCTCTCGACGAACGGGGGCGGCGTGCTGCACGCCCTCATCGTTCCGCGCGCGCCTCAGTCGAGGATGTGGCGTTCTCCGCGCGACGACACACATCGCGTGCAAAATCTGTGTTCATTTATCAGTAGACACTCGTAGGCCTTCAGTGTGATTACCGTGCCGCATAATCATAGTTTCCTAAACGTAATGTTCTGTGATCGGGTCAATTTCTATAGGACTTTAGATAAATAAGTTTATATTTCATTACCGGAAGCCGCCGGTAGCGGTCGGCAGTGTGGCCGTGCGAGCGTGCCGGCGTGTGAGTGAGAGCGGCTCAGCCGCGTATGGTGGTGCAGTGTGATCGGTACGGGGATGCGCTCGTGCGATGCTCTCGGTGATCGCAATGCGTCGGCCGGAGGACGAGGAGCTAGGCGGTCGCGGCGACGGAGACGAGTTCGTGGACATATCGCATATGCAGCTGCTGGTGGAAGCGGGCCCGAGCGGCCTGCACTACGGCGGACCGCCGCCGCCGCTGGCGCAGCCGCAGCCCTATGCGCAACCTCCCACGCACGCGCCTGGCGTCGCAAACGCAACCTCTACCAGCGCCTCCGTCGACGATTTATTTGCTCTATATTTCACACCAGCAACTCACGGTAAGCCTTTGATGTTTTACGGTTTGTTACACATTTATTCAATTATTAGTTAAATGATGTGTCAAATGTAGTAGTGAATGTAATATTGTGAATATCGTTGGCTTTTGCCGACAATGTGACTAAGACATTGAAGTTGATGGTCACTGCAGTGCATAGTCTAGTATATACTCGTAGTAGGGAGAGATTAACCATCGATTCCGTCTTCGTATATAAAATTAAAAATATTTATATGTTATACCCGTATGATTCTTAACCATTTATCCGATTGTCATAAAATACTAAGTTGTGATTGCGCATGCTAAATTTGACAGTAGGTACTGACAGAAACCATAACTTACAACAGTAACAGTAACTTCGTATAGCAAGTGGGACAACAATCGTTTCGTTTAGTTTGGCGGTAGTACTCGTAAGTGTGCTTTTGGTGTATGAGCACGGAGAGGTTGCAGTGGTGGGCGTAATTGTAATGGTGATGATGGTGGTGGTTATTGCTGTTGTATTTATGCTTATATAAATGATGGTAGTGCAGATGGTAATCGTTATAAAGATGGTATGATGATAAAAGCATTGATAGCGGTATTGATGTCAGAGGTGAATAGTATTCTTGTTTTATTTCCACGTGCAGGAAGTACACGAACAAAAGACATTCAAACTTAAAAACAGCCAGACCCTCAAATATTCCACAGAAACCACGCCAGAAGGCCTGCAATGTTCTATTGCAGTTTCTGCAAGATATTCTGCTAAAAAAGGAGCAGTTGAACATAATTGAAATTTAAGTAATACATACATAGTTACATAGAAATAGAAAAGAGAAAAGGCTACTTAGGTGTACTTTATTTTCATCCATCCATCAATGAGCCGGTATAGGTCTACTTATAGCGCTATACTATGGCCGGCCCTCTGAATGCTACTGTTTTCCATTAATTTCTTCAGATCGTCAGATCATTGGGTCGGACGGCAACTTGTGCTCCTTTTGGCGAGACGTAGTCGCCCTTCCAGAACTTTTATTCTCTGTCCTGGGGAAAGTCGGTCTTCGGTTCTTCGAATAATGTGGACTGCCTACTGCTACATCATTGTATTGGTGATCTATGTTCGTGAACTGATTTCATCGTTATGGACTCTGTCGATTTCTCTCTATGGTCCGCTGAATGAATTCGCTAACATCGGAAGTACTGAAAGATCCAATCAAGGTGATTTAAATGCTTATCGGTTCCTGAAGCGAGAACTGTCAACAGCAATCCTCGGCATGTGCTAAACTGCTTTGATAAGATAACTTTAGCAATTGCAAGGTCTCAGAAGGTATCCATATGGTATAAGGTAACAATCAAACTTCCTTCATGATACTCCACATAAATCACATATATGTAGGTACCTACTACAGGCTCTCCCGCGCCCGTTGAGACCGACGACGATCTGCGGTCATGTGCAGGTCCCGTTGCATTCGCCGCTGCCTCCTATCGTCGTAACCCGAGACACACACAGTGTTGAAATTAGGGGCGGACCAGCTAAGCTTCACATTAGATTCCGTCAGGTTGGCACAGGTTGATGCGCACCAAATAATATCATGTGCGTGCGTGCGTACTGGTTATGTACGAAATTTAGAAGAAAACAAAGAGACTTACTAAGATCGGCGACGCTTTTGTGAAGCTTTTAGTACAATGGCCGAACAGATGAAGAAAAAGTTTTAGACGTGTAACCAATCAATAAATATCAAGTTACGTTAAAATGGCACCCTATACTTTTCTAGCCTTTTACAAACCTATGCTATAGTATAGTCGAAAATCCTTGCCGATAATCTTTTTCGCCCCTCTGGCGTTGCAATGGCGTAGCGGTGGCTAGTTGCTTTCAAAGATTTGTTTAATTCCATTCATTATATGTATTTCACTATTCTTTTGCCACTCTGTTCAATCAAACTATTCTACCATTACCAGGATGGGCCTTTACAATATCCTAAATTTAACACTAACTGATTACTGTAACAGGATTTTTACTGTATTCATGAAACATTCATTTTGTTTTAATGAATGGCCATGTATTTGTATAATAAGCGGAAGTTGGTTTGTTTTAACTACAGCTGGCGGATATTGTTTGCGGTAGTGGTTTTAGTTTCATGGCATTTCATCGCTATCACGGATAGGGCCATCATATCAACACAGGCTATATTTAAAGCACTTACAAGACATATCTAAGAACATAAAACTGTTTTATAAAACACTTTTATAAAAAGTTTTGATAAACAGTTTTATACAAATTTTAGGTTTTTAGACATTTTAGTTTAAAAAACACATGATATAAAAAATCGTAATCAGCTCGGAAATAATAACGCTCTGACTGTTTCGACCTCTTAGAAATTTTGAGCCTTAATTTTAATATGCAATAAAGTGTACAAAGTAAGTAAGTTTTTGAAATCTCAAAAATACTTTTGGTAGTTCGTAGTTCGTTTGGTAGCTTATAGTGCTCATTCTAAATTAGTCCACACTGTCTTTCCTTGGGAGTCAACATGGGTTTCTCGCTTGAACTGCTGGTGTATATTTATACATTTCCTCTTTATGTTCACCCTATTTCCGCCTCTTGCTAGACATCAGGATCATCATAGCGACCATTACGCAAAGAAGTGACAAGAAGCGCGAATTATACTTCGTTTACCGACAACTAGGCTTACTGTAACTTGCTGTTTTCACGTTACTTGTTTAAACATTTACCTGTAAATCACAGACTTCTATGGCAAATTAACATTTAATCATGACGAGCACTGCGCTTGCTTCAAACAGAGCCTACCTGTACCAACGTTGCCAAAATTATAAGTAGTTTTATTAATTCAAAGAATTAAATAACACAATCTTATGGACAGAAGACGCTTATGGACAGAAGACGCTTATGGGCAGAAGTATACAGAGGTATCAACGTTGCCGGTTTTGGAGTTGAGCTCTTTTAGCACTTGTTTGGAAAACTTTATGTCATTGACCGCCAGGAAAAGTGCTAAGAAGGAATATTATAACTTACGACGTCCGCGTAAGAAATAGTTGAATGTGCCCTAAAACTGATGCTATGATAAATGGGTTTTTAGGTAATAAACACACAGACGTGTGACTCGATCAAATTTCGTCTTCAAATGCAATTCACATTCTTACCTCAATTAGCATCCGAAAGGCGTTTATGCAGCTTGCATACAGTACTTCTTTCGTATTGTCATCTAAAAATAACAGTGATACCGGCTAGTTTTCTTAAACCTACCATAGATATGCAGAATAAACAGTGTGGGCATAGCACGGAACCCTGTAGTTATTAGATGTACTGACTGCGTTAGTAATTAGATGGATCGCTGTGATCTCTCTTTTTGGAACTCAAGTGAACTTTGGCCACCCTCAACGGTTCTTCTCCTGTGGCATATAGCGTGTTACGTTACGACGAAAGACAGCTCGGAAGCACTCGACTTCAACATTCATCACTGCGGGTTTGCCATCTTGCTCTCTTGCATCCTCTGTTCGTTCGGGCCACACGGTAAAGGGATTGAAGTGCTCGTCTCAAACGTCAGACAAAGGCAAGTTTATCAAGTACTCTTCAGCGAGCTCAAGCAAATATTATCGGATTAATCAAGTATACGAAAACATAATTTGAATTTTATGTTTTCGTCCTGTTGCCACTAAAATTAACCTAGGTTTAAAGAAAACCCTACACAAATTAGCAGATTTGATAAACAATCTGTGTTATAACTGTGTCATTAATTTTGAATGTTCTATTGTGTTACATAACTGCAATTTTTCTGAGGGCAAAAAACCAGACCAGGGTACCAAATCTTACAATACTTCGCTGCACTTAACATGACTTAAGTGACATGACATGATGTCTACCAATCTCAAATAGATCACTCGCTCGCTCACTTCATAATATCACCGAAATCTTTAGATATAAATTACTGTGCACACCAAATAAAATATTTTAAAATGTTTGTATAGTTAGTGGGACGAGTGTGATAGCGCGAAGTGCAGACACAGTCGATTAGCTCGTCCGGTCCAGATAGTAGTATGAGGAACGCTGATCGGAATTGTTTTAACATATTTAACGATTGACGCTCGCCGTGTCTGTTCCCAGCCGAGAAAGGTAAGAGTCCAAATTGCTAGTGCATACAATCCCGCGAACTTGTACCTACATATGTATAAACAAAGTCATAAAGAGCTTTGATTCAATTAACTAACTTGCTCAATATAAGCATCAAAATCGACGTGGTGTTGAAACTAAAAGAAAGATTCCCTAAAGTAACCTTATTAATATAAGGTGAGGCCATTCACGTATATGACAGTCCTAAACTAGTGCGAGCGAGTGAACTAAGCAGGGCAGTTATACAAGAAAGTATTTAAAAAAGAATTTTTAACAAAAAATAAAACCGACTGCAATATTTACTTTGAAGTTTGTGCGCCTTTGTACGTGGGTATATGTATGTACGTGTAATGTGTATGTAAAGAATAATACGACAGAGGTTAAGCTTTCCTTATTTTATGTATAATATAAGATATAATTAACCTTTAGGCTTAACGAAAAGCTGAGCAATAATTATTGTATTCGTGAAAAATTACTGATGATGGTTAAATCTTATTTGTGACCAGGACCCTACCTCAATCGTGCCACAAAGAAAAAAATACATTATCATTCTCATGCCCATTTCCGTGAATAAATTATTGAATATTATTTGGCACGTGATGCCAACTTAGGGTTTTCTCCCAAACTTAGATAAAAGGATTAAAAAAAAAGAATGTTGTCGGGCGGATATAGGACTCAAGGAGCTACACAATAATGTTTCACGAAGCGGAGAGTATCGCCCTCTACGATTTGATTGTTAAACTTGACAGTCTTATTTTAACAATGTCAAAATAAAAAAAAAATCAAAATCGAAATTGAGAAACTTCATAATGTATATGTTGTTTCATCACCATCATCCTCTACCCATTTTTGCCCCACGCTGGGCATGGGCAAGTCCTCGGTGGGTATCACTGGCTGCATCATCATGCATATCTGTCACTCATTCCGTGCGTTTATGTGAAATTGTCAATAATTGTTATTAGATTAAAAATCTGATATTAAAAAGGTGGTGAATTTAATTTAGATTTAAAAGTGAATTTTGAGAATAGATTAAGGTTGTTTAGGAAGGCTTATCAAGTAGTAGTAGTGTAGTACATTAAGGTGGCTAATGAAGCGTTACAACCAAATATAGTAGGTATATTTTAGGTGTTACGATGTTGATCGCGTCATTTAGTAAAATATATCCTATGTGTTGTACCCACCAATGTTTAACAATGTGTACCTATAAATGTTTAACAAATATTGTACAGAACTAGACTATTAAAAAATTGTTAGTCGTATACAAAATATAAAATATCTGTAAGGTCTGCATAACCTTATAAATATCTAAATCATCTTCTCACGACCCCAGACATCTATAAATACGAACAAAATCGTGGGTTTCGACAACTAAATATACATAGTATACTTAATATTCGTCCGATCTAATCAGTTCTGTCTGCACTATCAGACTACGTCTGAAAAGAGGCGGAGTTAGTTTCACTCCTCCATTTATGATTGGAGGACGCCACCCATAAAATTTATTAAATCTTTTCAATTAGCTTCAACGTTTCAATAATAGCTGCCAATGAATAATTTCTGAGAATTCTAATTTTTTTGTACGTAATAGTTTCCAAACATTTTTCACTCAATCGTTCTTATTATATTTTTACCTGGTATTGTTATCTTATAAGAAGTCTTTCTCTATAATTTTTTTACATTATTAACATAAATTTATGATGTATAAATTCTCTCGTGATAAGGACAGAGATCATTTCCACAGATGATGAATATCGCGAAGGTCACTTATCGTCCGTCAAATTGCCATGCACCATCCACCATACAGGAAAAAATGTGACACTAGGTAACATTGAAAAACCGACGTAGGTAACACTGTTGATAATAAATTCAAAAAAATGATATAAACAATCTTTGTATAATTATATAAAAGTCAGGAAACGTTTTTGCCGGAGAATAACTCAAAACTTGACAGACAAGAGGTACATGACGTACCCCCTTCCGCCTCCACTCAAATCAAAAACAATACTTAATCTTAGTTCAATTTCCACAGCTCAAACTATTAGGTATATTACCTAATTCAACATCAGTCTATATCGATTACCGTTTAGTTAAGCTTATGGATATAAATCAGATAATTCAAATAAACTATGCACCCAAACGTGGCGCCTACTCCGGATGATAAAGACGTCACGTAATACTAGCTTCTGGTGGGCAATGCGTGTCAAAAGATACATCCCACGCCATACGCGTCACATCGGAACTGTCGGCTCGTCAGAGGTGCCCACACGAAATGCCATTACACTTTGCTAGATGATCCCAGATGCACGATAGCTGAGGTAGCCGCTTTGAGCATCCGCGGTGCCACTGCGGGGCATGCACGTGCCTTTGTGACGAGCCGCGCCGTCTCACGTCACTGTACATAAATTGACAATCTAGTCCTTACCAGACAAATACCATCCACTAACTGTGCCGTCAACTACAACGATTTGCATCTTCACCGTTGCTTGCCCAAATATGACTCACGGACGGTGCGTTAGTCGTATTAGACGCACGTAACATTAGCCAACAGCAAAAAAGTTGCACAACTCAGAAGACGTTGATACATGGAGATATGAACCACACATTGAGACATCGATCTATCTGCAACCGGATATCTCAGCTCTCTTTACCATAAACAAATTCATGCACAGAATGCAATGGAAGGCAAAATATAAACTTATAAATCTTTTATTATAACGCTTCACATTTTTCGTTGTATTGTTGGTAGCATGGACACATACAATTATTAGGTAATCATAATAATAATTACTCTATCAACTAAGCCGTACTTCTAGCCTGCTGAGAATCGAACTCAGGGAGCTTCGAGGGGCAAGCCAGCATGGTAACCGCTACGGGTAGTCAAAAAAAAATTATTATAAAGAAAATTATCGACCACAGCAGCGTAATATGTTAACTACATTATTTGCAATTATTTTAGCAGTAAGTTAAGCTTATACTTATTTATACAAAGATTTACCAAGCAAACGATATATTAAGCTATTTGCTGCAATCATGAAACAATTCAAACTTTCATTTCCATTGTGCGCCATGAATTACGAGTAAGCTTCCCATGAGTCGCCAGAAGGCGCACCTGCACATCGAGCCCAATGATGGGGAACAATTGCTATCATTAAGGATCATCGCCGGCCATCGAGCCCACACGCTAAATATTCAAATAGTTGCTACGACAATGCGAGTTAATTTAAAAGTCAATAAATTATCGCTAATGCCCAATTTGCGTCGACCGGCTAACAATGCCGGTTCCCGCAATTACTTAAACGCATGTAACTGCGAAAGATACGATCTACGTCGGCCCGTCCGAACATCATTGTCCCACCCGATACGAGTACCTACATACTCTGCAATTACCTTATATCGATTACAGCTGACTCAGTTCACTTCGATCGCGGCTATTGACTGAGCAAACCATTTTTTAATTGACTATAATTTAGGTTCTTAAAATAGTTTGATTCCTTCCAAAGTAAGAATACTCCTCTATAATCCATAACCTCCTCTACACATATCTAAATCATAATACATGTTGTCACTGCTGGCCATAGACTTACTCCTCACCTCCTCTTCTTCAGGTCATCAATCCGTCATTCAGGTCGAAGGGTAATGGATTTTGATGCGATTTGTGAAGTGAGGCTAAGAACTAAGATGGTCAATTCGTATTTAGCTCAATATGACTCAACAAGTTTAGAAATTAAATTCCAGACAGCGTATAAAACTGCTTCTGGAAATCACAATTGATATTAAATATTCATGTCACTCCGCAATCTTTTATCTTGTGGATCCGGCCTGTGTAATGACTGAGTATTTGGTAATAATAGATGCACACAAAAATATACGTATGTTTAAGATAAATAACCATTTAAGTTATGTTTAAGATCTTTTTACTTTTGTTTAAGAAAAATAACCACTTATTTTATTTAAGACAGAAAATCTTAATTGAAGTTTGCTTTAAGGATTTAACATTTAAGATGTGTTAGTGATTAATTAGTGATTGACTTAATGTTGAAAAAATAATTTTACCAGACTCGAAATTATTTTTAACAGTCCAGCGATTTATAATATGTATTAAGTATACAACGTTGCCGAACATATTTTAGCTACTAATTTGTATTCTATAATGTCGATCACACATTGTGTGACTCTACATTATGTCGATCTGCAGTTTAGGCCGAAAATTGTTCCTACAATAACGGCCAGTCGAAGTTGTTCGGCAAACTTACTTAACGGTGAAGTAGGGTTAGTGGTAATAATTAAGAGTAAACAAATGTGATCTACATTTTTTTTGTTATATAAAAAAGAACGGTTCAATGAACACAAATAATAATTAAGTATTTCATCAAAAATTTTATAGGTGGTAGGCTGCCGCCCGGTTAAGTACAACCGCCACACCTAAATCAACCGTGAAGCAATTTATTGTGATTCGGAAAGAGGGTGTGGATGCCGGAGTTTACTAATACGACGCGACCATCTTAGTCCTCAGAAGTAGCAACGCATCTATTTGCTATTTCAGGAAGGACTAAGGTACTGCTTGAAGTTGCAAGTGGATGTCCATGGGTTGCAGTGATCACTTAACACCAGGTGGCCTGAACGCTCATTTGCTACTTATATTCAATAAAAACAAAAAAAAACTAGACAAGCTACATTATAAAAGAACACCGTCAAAAACTTAAATCGTCAAATTTGTGTTTTTCGATAAAAAGATTCAACGAGACATTAACTGTTAGTTCTACAATTATTTTTAAAACACTTGATATTAATGTAGAAAAAATAAAATTAGAATTATGATAAGATCTTACGTATTCGACGACCCATGTGGTGTAGTGGTTACCATGCCGGTCCACCATTCGAAGGGTCCTGGGTTCGATTCCCGGCGGGGCAG
>DWNH01000116.1:0-19506 GCA_018249895.1 Tiana niger
AATTGTCTGTGTGTGTGTCCATGGTACCCACGACACAAGATCCTAGAATCTTAGTGTGGGGCTATGAGTGTGAAGCGCTATTATTATTTATTATTAACTTCTGAAATTTTATTCCCTAATCAGTTTTACCTTGCCCAAAATTCCTTAATTGTCCGTTATGTAGTAGGTACATATAATGAATTTTGTTTTATTCTATTATGTTTGTATGTCTTATGTTTAATTAATTCGATTTCTTAATATTTTTTATCAGTCGTATTATCTATCATCAAAAGAAATCGTTTGTTAAACATATAAGGTCATATTTAAGAATTGATCGTATGTTTGTTTGCATTGTATAGATACTTATATCACTGACAAAGAAAAGTAGGCAAATTTTGAATGTGATTCAACGTTACATAAAAGATTAGGTATTAAAAAGAGAAGAAGTATAGGCAAAAAGGGAACGTTCGAAATTGTTACGACTAACCGACATGGGTATACTGAAAACTGATAACCCGGTTTTGTGTACATAGTGAATTCTTTATCAGCCACGCCTGACAGCTTACGATAAACCCATTTGGTTATCGCAATTTTATTATTATCTTCTCGAACCACGCGTAGGTATAGATAGCACTTCCAGATTTTATAAGTCAAATTATGTAAGAATATATTATCCTTTTTTGGTTGCTTTTTCAACGAGTATCTCCAGGTAGTAGACTGTAGGTAATAGGAAACTTGCTTCTTACTTCTTTCTGTCGGAAGCAATCGTTGTGTTTCATTTTGTAAGATAAGAATACGAGGTGATGAAGTTTATCTTTAAATAGCTACGGTGCACTTCTTCAGAATTTTAACATTCAAGTCTCAATAACAATCAAACTTAAATTTCGGATTGGCTGATTTTGTTGGATTTATATTAAATTTAGATTATCATCTTTATTGCTATTTCTTAATGCTAAAAATATGTTCAGATAAATTAACATAGACAAATAAAAAATTCATTATTTGTCGCAGTACAGAGCAGATGTCATAATATTTACAACATCGTGCATTCATATCTATTATTAAACGTTGTTAGTTACTTCAAACATTTACCTTATAGCATTGCAGCAGTAAGCCTTCATAATATAATTTAGTATCGGTATATTTGAATATATTCTAGGCATGAGGTATTAAATTTTCCACTTTTTAGGCTTAGCTTTCACTCGTAATTGCACACCTTGCAGTAAGATGTTGTTTTACCAATTACTACATAGAATAACTCTCATCGTTAAATGTGTTAACCAGTACTTTATTAGCAATTGTACATTTATACACATCTTAACATTTGAATGTCTGTTCGTGATATCAAAACTAAGACCAGTTATAAAATGGGATGTGCTATTTGTAGGACACCTAAACAAATAGTGTTTCAGTTATGGGACAACTTACAAACGGCCATATGATCCCAAACTATGTAGAGCCTGTGCTATAGTAATCAGACAATTGATCAACATATGTACGTATATATTTTTAAATACACACATACATAATTTTACACCCAATATTTTAAAACCAAAACATTTACATCCACTTGCAACTTCAGGCAGTACCTTTTTTTTTTTTTTTTTTTTTTTTACGTGGGGAAATCCCGGGGGAGACAGAAGGGTTATGCCGGACTCCTACCGGCTAAAACCCCACGGTGTTCCTCTCAACGCTTTTTTGTCGTTAATAATAATTACAAATAATTTTATCATGAAGCAACTTATTGTGTTTCGAAAGTAGGGCGTGGACGCCGGAGTTCACTATATACGAGGAGATAGTCTTAGTCCTCAGAAGTAGCAACACATCTATTGACGAACTCAGGTAGGACTAAGGTACTGCCTGAGGTTGCATATGTCCATGTGTTGCTACTTTTATTCAATATGTAAAAACAATATTATGGGCAGTTTGAAAGCATCACACGAATTGGTAACTAATCCTTATCTCATAAGCATGGTGGAATACAACTGATTGCATAAAGTTTTCTTCAAAACAAATGTAATAATGTGATGTTGTCTGACTCTGTAACGTTTGTTTCATGGATTTACGTACGTGGAGTTTTGCACGCTTTACAACGTGTATAAAGATATTCTAAATATTTTGCCCCAACTGGATTGAATAAACAAATAAAATATTTTCTGGGAACGGTTAACATTCTATGACTTATATGTGGCTTAATGATGTGTCATAGTAAATAGGAAAATTCTTTCTTTTTTTGTTTGTTTGTTACAGAAAGGTGATGGTGATGATTCTGAGGAGGAGGGCGAGGGCGCCACAGTGGCCGAGGCAATCCGTTCTTCGCTATCACTCAACAACCCCGTGTTCAAACTGGACACGCCCTCCGCGAAGATAGCCGCCGTCATGCACTGTCTCGAGACCAGCGTGTTTCCTAACAAAGGTGAGTGATTCAGCTTCAGAATCATGACAAAGTGATTGTGGACCATTCCCAATTGTTATACTGCACTATTGATAAGTTCAGTTATACATGTGTATTTAATATTATATAAAATTTTTCGCTGCAGATGGATTAAATTTATTTTCTTTCTTCTTTATTTGTTTTCATAGATGGCGTTACATGTTTTTTGAGTAAAAGCTCAATACTGTCGCCTATGGCGCTCTCCTTGTCGATTAGATCATGGTCATGGTCTTACCCAGGCCTTAACATTTGAATAGCAGGTCTCTCTTTGTCTAGTGGTTAGCTACCACGCCAAGTTCAGTGATGTGAAGATATTGCGTTGGTGTACAGGCGAGAAGGCGGTGGTGGTGTCGCAGTGGACGTCGGTGCTGCGGCTGATGGAGCGGCGGCTGGCGGCGGCGCGCGTGCGCTGCGTCACGCTCAGCGGGGACGTGCCCGTGCCGGCGCGCCCGCGCCTGCTCGCCGCGCTCAACGACCCCGCCTCCGACGTCAGGGTCAGTCCTTCGTCAGTAGGCGCTTTGGGATCCGATCTAGGATGGCGGCGATGGCGGTCTACTCATTTAGTGTTCACTAATGCTAAAGTCACCTAGGATCCTAAAACTTTGATATCAATTGCGCAATATACTCCTGTTTGTTTGTATTCCACAATGTTTATATACCAGCTCGTATTGCATATTACAACGATGATGCCAGTTCACCATCAATATGTTATGCAAACATTGTGGTATACAATCAAACATACATCCTATCTCACTTTTATGACAATTTTACTTTTTAATACCATTTAGTAGTTTTTCAAACCCCGCAGAGTTGCAAGAAAGCTTTTCTATGATAGATTTGAAGTTATTACATGTTTTTTCTTATAACATAATCCTCTACATATTGAGTTGACGAAATAGGGTACAAACTCAGGTAATATCTAACATATTTAACCTTAGGTTTATAATGAAAATTCCTGTAATGAAAATGTTTAAGTAAAGTTATAGGTATGTAAGATCAAATAACTTGTAATGACAAATTTTATTTCTCGAATATAATATATGCAAAGCATCAGCATAATAATATATGCAGGTCATTAGAAGTGGTATTCGTTATCCTTAACCTTATCATTACGTGGTTTCTGCTTAGCCCAAAGGTAGCTAGAGAATGCTTTTAGCGATAAGTTCGCCTTTTGAACTTTTTTTTTTATTTGTTGCTATAATAAAGAATAAAATAAATAAATAAATAAAGAAGGGTTTGTACCCGGCGGCGCAGGTGATGCTGCTGTCGCTGTGCGCGGGCGGCGTGGGGCTGAACCTGTGCGGCGCCAACCACCTGCTGCTGCTGGACCCGCACTGGAACCCGCAGCTGGAGCAACAGGCGCAGGACCGCGTGTACCGCGTGGGCCAGCGCAGGCACGTGCACATCTACAGGTACGCCGCGTCTGGTGCACGCATCACGCCGCAGGGTGGGTTATCAAACCGGCTCTCGAGTTGACGGCTCCTGGCTTCGACTCCCAGAGGGGCGGGAGTTCAAATGATAATTTAGATTTCTGTTACTGGTCTGGCTGGTAATGTAATTGTATATGTGTGTGTCCATGGTACCCAGGAAATAGGGTATTCTGGTGTGGGCGTTGTGAGCGTGAAATAATAATGATAATACTTTTATTTCGGAAGTATTCCATAGATGGGTTAGTAACAATAAGTGAAGCATGACGCCGCTTGACGCCGCGCTGTCAGGATGCAAATGCGGTACAACAGGTAAAACAGGTGCGCTGCCATCTGTCATTCGACGGTGAATGAATGAAATGTGCTTAACTTGCGATGTTATTTACTATTGTGCAGTATCTATTAATCCTTATCGAAATGTCTAAATTGCACCCGGGCAAAGCCGGGGCGGGTCGCTAGTATATAATATTTTACAGCTCGCCGCTTGGGGTAGTACCACCGCCACACCCATTTGCACCATGAAGCAATTTATTGTGTTTCTGAAGGATCTGGTTGCCGGAGTTCACTAAATATGAGACGATTTATACTACAAAGTTATGCAGTCTCACCCATAGTTTTATCCTAATAATGACTATAGTGATAGCCTGTGTATAGTGGGTGAATTTCGGCCTACCAATCCGGTAGGTCCGGGTTCGATCCCCGCACGCACTTATAATTTTTCGACGTTATGTACGTATTATACAATAATTATCAATTGCTCTTCGGTGAAGGAAAACATCGTGATAAAACCTGCATGCCTGAGTTTAAAAAACAAATTCTCGGCAGGCATGTGAAGTCCAGCAACCCGCACTTGTCCAGCGTGGTGGACTGTGCCTAAATCCTTCATTCGAGAGGAGACTCGTGCCCAGCAGTGGGAGTGTGATGGGTTGATGATGAATGCCGCTATAACCCTTTGTTTTTCTAGCTTCTCACAAGAGGAATACCAAATTGAAACGATAACCAAATGTTAAACAATAAGAGAGCTCGCGCCAAGTTTTTTCACATCCGCCCGCTCAAAGATTCGTCTTTCATCCGGTTTCGGAAGTATGCCAAAATGTTTCTATCATCACACGTCTATTTTGTGGACGGCAGAGGATGAATTGTGATCATTTCGTTGATCATCATTTTTACAATTTTTTATATCATCGTTACCGTTGATCATTTTTACTTTTTATGTGATCGTTTGAGTTTTTTAATTGATCATTTTTACCATTTTTTTTACTGCAATATCACATTTTTTTTTTTATAATTTTTTTTAATTTTTTTTATACATATACATACAGTAGACCTTTTATGGTTTATTCATTTTTATTTTGAAATCTGTAAAGTTTTAAAGTATATACATAATAATCATGTATTTATTGATTTTCCATTTGTCTTTATTCTTTATTTAAAAAGTATTTTTTTTACCATAAAAAATGTACCTTTTTAAATAAAGAATTATGTTAGCTATTTTTTCCAGTTGTCTTGTTCTATTCAACTATTTAAGTCGAATGTTGCTCAAGTATGTGGATAAAATATGATATGAGATCAAAACACCTGCGGTCGGATGATTTGTCACTGTTGAGAATATTTACACTGTCATTTGCGCACTAATTTATAAAGTAATGTTAGCGTTGAAATAATAATGTTATATTTATCTCGAAATGTGTAGTAAAAAATAGCAAAGAATTTTAAAATTAAGGAAAGTTTCATGTAAAAAAGCGTATATTCGCTCTCCATAGTCCGTAAGTATAAGTGATCAGCGGCACTATATTAGTTTAACTTTCTTCGATAAAAAGTGTGTTTTATGCACCATAACACAAACATTCAGTTTCTGTCTCACTCTCGAGCATATTTTTTTATGTTGATCAAAAGTAGCAAAAGAGCGTGCAGGCCACCTGGTGTTAAATGGTCACTGCAACCTATTGACATTCACTTGCAACTTCAGGCAGTACCTTAGTTCTACCTGAAATCGCAAATAGATGCGTTGCTACTTCTGAGGACTAAGATGATCACCTCGTATATAGTCAATTCCTTCATCCACACCCTCTTTCCGAAACACAATAAATTGCTTTACAGTAGAATTGGGTGTGGCTGTGGTACTTTCCCGGGCGGCGGCCTACCTAATCTAACCTATCTATCTAACTATTTTCTATATTGACCTTATAGGTGTTGCTTATAACAAATACCATACATATGCTATTGTATGTAGATAATTTAACTTCCGCCGAAAAAAACGAATGGCCGTTTATTTTTTGACCGACCCTAAATAAAAGTAAAATAATTCACATATTGTTTCGGATTGAAAATTTTAAACGCTGGAAAATTTCAAATGAGGTGAGCATCTTAATTGAATGTAAACATATATGGGCAACAGTATAATAATTAAAATATGATCTTTTTTATTTATAGCTGTATGATTTATTCCTAAAACAGTGAAATGGGGACCGCGGCTCCTTTTTCCTATAGAATTGTAGGTGGTAGATATACAGATATTTATTTAAATCCAAAATATAAACAATGGTTTTGTTCGGATTTATATAATGAATATAATTTATATAATGATTTTAATTTTAGCTTTTGCTGAAGAAGATTCCGAAGAGAGCAGCAAGAAGAAGAACGCCAGTGTTATAGATGTTACAGATGGTGGAGGCACCGTTGCAGAGATCTGAATGGCATATGGAACAGGAGCTGTACCGATCGCCAGAGGGATTTACGCAGTAGCTCCCACAGTCGCGAATAATAAAGGATATCTCTACAAAAACAAACACAAATTTTACACGATTCTGGATATTAACAGATAAGAGTAAATCTCTAAAGAAATCTCTAATATGAATAAAATTTATACAGGCTAGATAGAAAAACATATTAAAAGAAAAATATTTACCTTTGTATTTAAAAGTCTTCGTTAAACAGGAATTGTGACCTTTCTGGCAATACTTTACAGTAGTTTCACTACTCGGAGACCAGCATGATGGGTCAGTCATAGTGCTGCAAGCATAGCACACTCTAGAATTTTCTAACAGCATCACACTTGCGTCCTTCATATTTGATATACCTCTGCCTTTTGTTGGTTCCATAAGTTGATTTTCAAAAGAATCTTCTAGTGGTATGTATTTCATGTCATTTACATTTATTGTATTATAATTATTAGCTCTTTTATCAGCACTGGAAATAATTCCTTGTCTTTCATTCAATTCACTTTGCATGTTATCACTGAGGTCGTCTTTTGATTCTTGGCTAGGAGGTATATTTATATTGTCTTGTAACATACGCCTAGTTGATTGAGGTTTTATTGCAAAAAGTTTATTATATTGTGATTCTTCATTAGTAAGGTTCTTTACAATACCAGGTAATATACGCCTAGTTACGGGTAAGTCTTTCCCCGTGTCAATGTTACCCTCAAGTCCATGTTTCTCATTCCGATTCGGATCATATTTACATAAGTTATCAAGTTTTTTAGTGTTCATATGTGTTCTTTTATCAATATCGACGGTCAAGGATTCTAATTTTTCGATATTTTTATTAGATTCTATAAGGTAATCATCACTTTTTTTATTCACTAATTCACTGTCCACTTTTTCAATATTAGGATTATATCTTCTGTAATTTTGGTCAGAATCATGTAGAGTTTCTGGTACAAAGTTGTTATCGGTACTAACTACACTAAATTGGTTTACTTTTTTTGTTACTGGTAATACGGGTCTTCCAGATAATCTTAATTTATCATTATTGTTTTCTTGGCACGGACGGCTTTTTTTTTCCAATTGGTTGTTAAAATTATCTCTCACAGAAAGCAATTCTGTTTGTAATTGTTGTTCATTTGAACCTATATGATCTGCTGTATTTTTTTCTTCCTCCGAGTAACCTAAAATTCAATTTATAGTAAATCATATTCATAAATTAAATTTATTTAAATATTACAATAAAATATAGTCAGAGTAATGGTCTTACCAGAGCAAATAAATACTCCTATAAGTATCAGTAACTTTATCATTTTAATATAATCTTCTGGCCGAAACTGTTCCTATTCGAGACTGTTATGCAAATGGTCTAGACCAACCTACTTTTTCGAGTATAAATGTGAAAAATACAAAAGAATTTTATCTGTAACAGTAGTAAACTAATATCGGCCTATTGTAAAAGTGCATGGCAGAAAATATTAAGAAGAAAACAATGGGCGTTCTACAAAAGTGGTTTTTATTGTCCTAAATTGCTTGTGCTTATATATTTCGAGCTGGTTATTATGGTACATGCTCATGCTTGAGCCGAGTGTTTCATCCAATATATGATATTTTACCATGCAATTTTTTATAGAATATAAGTAGCAAACGAGTATGCGCGTCATCTAGTATTTAGATAGATAACCCTAGATAGTACCGCAAACCTTTCCGAAAACCCTAACCCTTAGGAGGCGTTGCTACTCCTGAGGGCTAAAATAGTCGACTGGTATTTAGTATCCTCCAGTGACCACAGCCCACTTCCGAAACCCAATAAATATCAATCAAGTTTCTATCGGGGTGTAGCGGTTTTATTTTGCCGGGCGGCAGAGTCTACCTATAAATTTATAAAATTAATTTATAAGTAGGCAATCTAATTTTGAATATGATAAATAAAAACAAAAGTTTCATGGCGTATTCAGAATAAAAAGCTACTGAACTGAATAACTTCCAGATGTAGAACCTTCCAGTAAAACAAATAAATAAAACTCTCTTTCTATTAGTAAAACCTTTTTATTTTCCTCAACAATATATTAAAAGTACCCATTAAGATGTACTGTAGACAACATCAATACATTATTGTTTCACGATACACTCCTTTGTTATTTATTCCCTTTGAACTTCGTGATCAAAAGTTCCAGAGACATTTCATTTCATGAGACATTTCACGAAGATCGAAGCAAAATTTCCTGTAAAAGCAGATGTTTTATGCATTTTTTCATAATCTCCTTTTACATTACTTATACAAAGTTTTTTTTATATTAATTTATATTTAGATATACAGATATTAATAGGTGGTAGGCTGCTGCCCGGGGTAGTACCACCGCCACGCCCAGATCTACCGTTAAGCAATTTATTGTGCTGCGGAAAGAGAGTGTGGATGCCGGAGTTAGTCCTCAGAAGTAGCAACGCATCTATTTGCGTACTCAGGTACTGTTCGAAGTTGTTGTAAATATCCATGGGTTGCATTGACCACTTCACACCAGGCATGCATTTTTTTTTCTACACCATTATTATTACATATTTTTGCAACACCAGGTTTGCTAACTTTTACTTAATAAACAAACAAAATAACAAAATAACGAAATCTAATACAATATAATTATATATATTTTTTTTTAAATTATTACACTAAAGCATAATTTTTGTCCTGTTGACGATTGTGAAGTTGCGGGCTAAATTATATATTCCATTGCGCTTTTTATGTTACGGTGTTCGTATTTACACGTAGTAGGTATATTTTTGCACCTCCTAGGCCTCTAAGGAGAAGCGGGTTTGGAAACCCAAGCCTAGTGTTTGATAGAACTTACCATATATCAGAGCAGTTAGCAGCAAATTGTTACCATACTTGTAGTTTCTAAATTTTTACTTGCAAATTCCTGTTTCGATACGTTAAGTTACTCTTACAGATCACCAGATCCGTTCTAAAGATCTCTTTAATTATTTGAAATTTCTTCTCTTCTGTAACAAGATTTTTTTTCTTTATATTATCTATAACCAATCAAGAAAATTATTTCGTCCACGACACAACACAAACTAGTTATAGCTAGTGCCATCTATTTACTAATATATATGTGTGATCCCGAATGTCCAGTTAACGCGTATTTCAAAGTGATTGAGCTTCAATTAACGATCAACAGAAAGCTGTTTCGTTACTAGTAACAAGGGAAATGGGCTATTCAGTTCACTCTGATGTGTTGTTATTGGCGCCTAGTTAGGTAATATTTATTGCATTGATTGCATGCAAAACATTTATGTTTTATAGTTAATATTTTTTATTGAATAAATACTTCAAACTCTAAATATATGTATGTATGTCTCAGAAAACACGGAGAAAATTTTGCAAAGGCGTAAAATAAAACAGATCCTTAAGTCTATTAAGGAATTCTATGAAATAACTTTTAAGGGCTTTCCGGTTGTGCAAAAAATATACTAATATAATATAATCCTTAAAGTAATCAGCAGTAGCAATATATTATTTATACCATCTATGACCTCGGTTGGATCTATAAAATACGCTCGTTTGACGCTACGATCCTCTCCCATTCTTTCCACCCTTCTTTTTGTGTCTACGTTTATTTACCTTATTAAGTGACCACTTTGTGTGATCACTTTCTTTTTTTTCTAAAACTTCATAAATGTCATATACTGAAAACCATATAAATTTTGCTTTAGTCTGTATTTGTAGATTGTACTTTTAGTTGATCATAGCCTTTGTCTTCACATTTATTAACTATTTCAAATACAACAAAGCTACAGGTTACGTTAAAATAGGTCGGTAAAATTATCTTAACAAAGGCGTATGTTGCGTCACTCGGCGTAATTGGGCATGCGTTCTCGCGCCTCGCTACCAAATTGTCAGTCTGCTAACGAGCCTCTTTCAAAATTCGACACCCCGTCTAGTGTTTTTATTATGCGATTGGATAACCCAGCTGATTTTTCCTCTTTGATCGTTTTTATTGTGCCGGAATTTGATTTGGCTTTCTTTATTATTATTATTATTATGATCTTTTTGTTTTTTTAACGTCAAAAATTATACATTCGTTAAGGTTATCATTGAAAATATAAGGATTTATTATCAATTTGTAAATTTTCAATTCGTCAAAATTTTTAGGATACTGCAGCTAAACTATACATCGAATTTTCAATGGACTGCATATGATTTAGAAAACACGAGCAGGTAGATACTTCAGCACAGTAAAATTTTTTCAAATGCTGCATTTATTGAGCGCGCTGTTAGCAGTCTAGCACTCTTTTAGTCCGCTGCGCATTCCAATATGTCTGGAATAACGAATACTCTTTTTGGTGCCATAGCTGTTCGTTGTTTGCTTTAAATCGTACGTTTTTACGACAAATGTTTTCTGTTTTGAGTGATTATTATACTTAGATTGGTTTTCAAGTAAAATTACATTATTGGTTACATATTTGTTATAGGAATATAACTACACGGACTATAGCAAGGACAAGGCACATCGCGCGGTTGCACAGTAAGGTGTAATGGATAATGCATTATTGCAAAAACTACATTGCCAATGTTACTGTGTTACATGTTACTTACCGAATGGCGTTCAATATTTATAAGGTTAAAAAAACCGCATAAGAATGAACGTAATTTTTTGTGTTGTCTTGTAACACTAAGTAATAAGTTATAAGTTATGTACAAAAACCGATATTAGATTAAGTTTATATTCAAATTACTAATACATTTATACAATATAATATATGTATAAAGATGTGCTTAATGTAAATAGCAAATAATTCTATTCGGATCTTTTTCTGTGTGTTTTTGTACTCCTAAACTGCACAAACTGCAAACTGTGCAATTGCACAAGTTTTAATGAAAACATTCTTGTTCTCCTTTCCAAAACAAGCCGCTTCTTCATAGAAGTAGCTTATTTTGCTTTGCTGGTCGATTGTGTTGTTCCAAATAATAATAGGTAGGTACATATAAGTAATTTTAAAATGTACGCCATCAAAAGAACATTTTTATGTGCTTTAATATAATTTATCTTACCACAATCAATCACAATCAAAGCTTGTAAAACCTACAACAATATTGTAGGTTTTACAAGCTTTATTTCTTTACATGAATGATTGTTCTATTTTTGCCAACAGTTATACGTCTACTGTAAAGATTTTGGATGCCAATCTATCTCCTCCTTTGTTTGCCGGAGCTGGATGAATTTTTGGAATTTCTAATGAAAACGAAAAGTGCAAACTTGTGTAGTATTTTGTCTCAAAACGTGCACTGAAATAAAACAACGTAATGAAGTGTGACCTGTTTTCTGAGTTTAGAAGAAGAAAGAATAATACGCCATAGTATACATTTTGGATAGAAAAAATTTAAAGATAAGTAACTAAACTAGATAATTTTATTACCAAAAAATAAGTGATAAATACGTTAGATTGGAAATTTCGAAGTAAAGTAGTAGAAATTTACGTTCGCCTTATCATTTTACACAATTCAGTCAAATTGTTTTCTCAGCGGATATTTCGTACATGTTGGATAAATAACGATTAGCAAAACGTTTAAAGTACAGCGAAAGGATTTAAATGGGAATGTTCACATATAGCCTGAAGGCAATGCAAAGAAACACCCCATTACTCGGTTGAAAGTGGGATAAGACCTCCTTTCTGCGAGGGACTAGCGCGTGACCCAATACGGAGAATGCCGCGGGCTAATCGTTCACGTGTAAGATTTTTAATCTGCAGATTTAAATTAGTACAATTTTTTTAACAATTCTTCTTAATAAATTCGAAAATGAAAAAAATGATCGAAAATAAATTTCTTAGTGACACTGATATACAACCCTGATATACTCGTACAAACCCTCGCCATGTTTAATGTCTGTATGAAGGCGCGGATTCAAGGCGGAGTTGAAATTAAGTTTTACTATAGAACTTAGATAGTAGAGTGATAGGCTGCCCGTTGGAAGTACCACCGCCACACCCAATTCTACCGTAAAGCAATTTATCGGGTTTCGGAAGGAGGGAGGCAAGTTGCCGGAGTCTATCTAATCTATTTACAATCTTGGGTAGGACTAAGGTAGGTACTGCCTGAAGTTAAAAGTAAATATGCCTAAGTTGCAGTGACCACTCAACACCAGGTGGCCTTCATGCTGCTTTGCTACTTTAATTCAAATTTTTTTAATAAAATGCAGAGTATTTTAAGTGTTCTACAATTTAAAAAATTTAATAATACGAAGTAAAGTATTGAAAAATATTGGCCAGTCTTGGCAACAGCTGTAGCATCTGCGGTCCTAGATTGAATTTTGTATTGCTAAGTTGATACTAATTTTAATACCTACCAACAAGTTGGATAAATGTCAGTGATTGTGATAAATGTTACTTAATGTCATAATTAATCAGATCACAGAATGATATTTATAATTAATATAAGGTTAGGGTGCAATTGATGTCTGTGGGTAAACAATAAATAAACTCTTGTCAAAATTTTGTGTCTTGATGTTTGAGAAGGGAATTGAAGATAATTCCTAAGTTTGAGTTGATTACATCGCTTACAAGCAATTCAAGCATTGTAATAACATAGGTATAGTAATATAAGATGTACATATATTGTGTAGATTCTGTTTGAATTTTCCAATTGTGACGATCATTCGTGAAAATATACAAATTTACCTACGAACCTAAGAACCTAACCTATTGGACACATTCCAATATTATACCTATGTGGGTATAATTTACAAATTATATTAATTATTCCATTGCGGGCGGCACAAGTCTCCTCTTCAAAATTAAACATATCCTGGGTTAAGGCCATAGATCATGTTGACTAAAGGTTGGTAGATGGACTTCACCTGACTTACGAGAAAGTTTTGGAGAAATATTAAGTATAGATATTTCCTCACAATATTTTCTTTACGAACCAGAAAGTGACTAATAATATATAGTATGCACGTTTATGCGGCGTGTTTAATAATATCGATAAATTAGAAGTGAGTGGAGGTCAAACCTAGAATTGTTGGAACCCGAAATCCGACCAATGTACTACTAAGTATGTAATAGATTCTATTACAAATTATAAAAATTTACAAAGTATGACTCGAGCGTCAGTAACTCGAAAGGAATTTGTACAGTAAACATTCTCTAATGAAAGGAAACTGTTCCGGTACAGTACGGAACGATACTGCGGTATCGCTGTATGCATTATTTTGTATTATTTCAGCTTACAAATCTGCTGGATATCTACACCAGATAGTTACAATCCTGCTTTTATTGGTTGACCCTACTTTGATCAGCTGCTGCTAGGTACGGTAGTCTCTATTGTAGTTTAGTGGAGGAGTCAGTAGTCAAATTCAAAATTGCAAGATCTGAGTGTAAGTACAAGTCAATTTAGAATCATTTTCTAGTAAAAGAGTTGTTTATTTAACTAAAATAAATAAAAATAAATCTTAATGTGGGTAGTGAATGTCATTCACTTGTCAGTCAATTCATTCATTCGGTTTGTTCGTTTACTTGTTGGGCGAACATGGAATTCACTGACAGCCTTCTCGGAGCTCTCGTTGCAATAACATGCAAGTTGAAAATCACCATTAACCCATCATACTCCCATTGTTGGGCACGGGTCTCCTCTCGACCACACTGGCCAAGTGTGGGTTGGTGGACTTCACATACCTTTTAGATTTTTTTTTAAATCTCTCTGGCATGCAGGTTTCCTCACGAAGTTTTCCTTCACCGAAGAGCAAGTGATAATTTACAATACGCATATAATACAGAAAAAATTAGAGGCGATCGAACCCGAACCCGGACCCACCGGAACGGTAGGCCGAAATTCAACCATTAAACTATCGCCGCTGTCCTAAGGAGTAGTAACTTATGCACGATGCCAGGAAAGATTGTGGTACTGGTTGAGGTTGAATATGTATGTCTATGGGTTGTAGAGCCTACTTAAGACCAGCTGACCTGCAGGTTTCTTTGGTATTTCCTTCCTATAATAGTATACATTTACAAACCATGTAGATTAAACCTATTTATTAATGAGTTTGTTCAGACTGAAAATTGGCTTGTTCTCTGAAAGTACCAACACGAGCTTAAAGTGTAAGCTAGTGTAACTGTAGCGTAATGGCTGGCTCGCCCCCGGCTTCAATATTGCGCGGATTATAGCAGATAACAGTCTGGAAAGCAATATGGCCGTCATTTCCCTCTCCACTTCATTTACCTAACCAAAACCAATCTTGCGGTGTAAAGGGTTGCTAAGGTTTGCATTAATATTATGTCTGTACGATAAAATATTTACTGAAATATCTAATTCATTTAAAAGTTTAAATCACAATATACATAGTTGATTTTGTGTACTTTTGCCTTTTTGTTTCATTCGAAATTATATTAAGTTCCATAAATCCTTGGAACCTGAAAATTGGCTCTAAGAACTTAAGGGATATAACATTTGGAACATACTGAATGGATTTAGAACGCAATGGAACATAATGTTGAGATATCAGCCGGCGCCATATGGCTTAGAAAATATAATATATTTTAGGGAAAAATAAAGTAATATTTTACCAGTATCACATTCGAGTATAGCCATAAATAATAAATTCTTATATCCGATGCGGCTCTATGCTACGTTAAACGATGGTTGTGTTGTGATGCTGATGTCCCAATGTGATTTATAAATATTTGCATGCATAAAAATGATCTGACTGCAAGAACGTCAGTATAATTAGTACATATCTAATTTGCTAAGCATTTAATTATATCGTATAGTTTTTTTAAAATCCTAGTTCATGTAATACGACCGGCGAATAATGCATTTTGTAAAGACAAGATTGAAACAATTATTTAAGGTAGACATAACGTTCCCTAAAATAAAATTTACGTTCATAGCTGCACGCTAGGATGCCGTGGGTTCGTAGGAAATCTAATTCGTCATTTAAATATCTGTCCCGCTGGGAATGGAACCCAGGACACTTCGAATGGAGGACTGGCATGGTAATCACTACACCACACGAATCGTCAAAAAGTCTGACTGATATGGTATAGTTGTATGATAATAAGTTGGTCTATTTGGTAGTAACAAAATTAATAAGATTTATTTACAAATCATTACCTTATACGTGCTTAGCTATTTGCAGCCCTTTTATAGTATTTATCTTAGTGTTAACTTTGTGTTTACTCGCGGGATACGTAGATTCTTATACTACCTTTATTTCTACCGCTGCTATAGCCTTTGCGATAAGGTAATGACTTCAAATTTACTTACCTCATTACGCTACCTCAATGTTACTGTTCTACTTAACAAGTGTATTTCGGTAATGATCTAAAACACTTTTTGTACGATATTTATTTGTTCCTTCACAAAAGGTAACAGTAATTTACAGTGAACACGCCGTTGAAATGAATGACGCTCACTCGTTTCTTCGCTCTGGCAAATTCCCATTTTATACATTTCCGACTATCCCTGTGACTAATGTTCGTCATTCCGTTTGAGAGGACACGAAAATGTTATTCACATAATATTTCTTGTGCTCAATTCATTCCTTCGTAATATGCAGTAAAGGTACGTAGACATACTTACACTGGTAAGTTAGCAGTGGATGAAAAATTACTGTGCAGTTTCTATTACGTACACGCATTTATACGACTCGAATACTCTTACTAATTGTTGACATACATAGATTTTAATTTTAATGAAGAAAATATTTTCATAACAGACGATAATTTCTTAGGCTGTTGTAAAATGCTAAGTTGCTAAATACTTGTAGGCGAGAAAATGGGACTATCGATCGTAAAAAGCGGACAATTGAAGATTGCCATGCGTCCAATGTACTAGTATTGGAATGAAACTTCTCTCTTCAACCGGTGGTGCGATGGTTAGGTGATGTAGACATCAGACCATCTAGTAATAATGAACAAATAATATCTATAAATTAAAAATGCGCGCGGGGTTTGTACCTGGACTCATTGAAATGGTAGATCAAAGTTAAACTGCTATACTATCACTACTGTTTTAATTAATAATAATATGTTCTCAAACATTTACATAATTTCTATAGATATACATATTTAACAGTAAAATAAACGTGCCGTTAGCTGAAGGAATAGAATTATTAATTATATTAGATGTTAAAGATATTGTTCAGGTTTCTATATAAATTATGACGTTTTCATCTGCACATTATTAAAATGAAGGTATGAACCCACATCATTCTATCCCCCTACGAATTCTCTTATTAAATATATTACTTATTAACGGCTTTCTGAATAGCTGAATAGGTTTAGTGACCCAGACATTTCCCACTTTACTTGGATAGGTACGTACATACATACGTGTAGATGGGGTAATAAATGTGTGATAAAATATTATAGCTATTTGTGATGTAGAAAAATAAATGAAGGTATTAGTTTGTCAAAAAACTTAAATTATGCCAACTATGTTCTATATCTATGCTTTAATGGAAATTGTAAGTAGCTAATTGGTAATTGGGTAACTGATAAAATTGAAATCAATTATCGATCTTATCTTCTGACGTTTCGGAAGACGGGTGTGGATGCCGGAGTTGACTAAATACGAGGCCATCATCTTAGTCCTCAGGCCTCGACTTCGGTCTTAGTTTCTCAGACAAAGGTACTGCCTAAATTTGCAAGGGAATATCCATGGGTTGCAGAGACCACTTAACATCATGTGGGCTACTTGCTCGTTTGCTATTTATATTCAATAAAAAAATTACTAAGTTTGGATGTTCACTGCTGGATATAATCCTCTCCTGGTTAACGTTCCTCGATCCAGTCCTGTAAATTTATTATTTTACAGTTTATTTACGAGTATTTCGGTAATGACTGTTTTTTGTGTAAAAAAATGTATTTAAAGAAAGAATCAGAAAAATGTATTTATTGACCTATAGTAATGCCATTATAATACAACATTAGTTACTTCTATACATAGGATTGTATGAACTTAGACTACCCTTTGATAACGCTCAGACCCTTTCACGCAATTACCTCGAGGGAGAGCCAGACAGGATCTTCTTATGTCGCTAAGTTGCTCTCTGCCAATACATCAGCGACCCTTGTCCGTTAAACGGTTCGTAATTACGTGAACAAATGCATCAATAAATCAATAATACGTTGAGGACTTACTTACTTTATGACCATTTTTATGGCTTAAATATTACAAGTATAAATATAATAATAATAGAATACTCATTTAATCGCTCTCACGAAAAGGTATACAAGTTACAAGTTTAATTGGTTAGTATGTTTTTATTTCATCATATAAAATAGCTCAATGTAAAATATGTAAAATTTTGCACGAAACTTTTCTTAGCTGGTGCAGCTATTTTATTGAAGGATTTCTTTGGAACTAATAGTTTTGTTTCTAAACACTTCAAATGACTTAATTTCCCTAGAAATAATTTGATATAAATATAATTGGTATTCCAATCAATAATACTTATTACTACTACGTTTTATTGAACGTGTATACTGTAAGAGGAGAGGACGGAATTAAGAAGGTGGCAGAATCGTATTCAATATTTATTATCATCTGCTGCGGTCACAAATACGTATAACTAAACGGAATGAGTACGGCAAGATCCCCGACAGAGATTGCGCTACCCCTACGACATACCTGGCAACATGAAACACCAGGACACGGAAGATCGCTAGGAAGATGCACGAGCTGAAAGAAATTAATTTGTTAAAAAAAAGTTCAATCATTCTATCATAAATTTGTCTGTTTTAAAAAAAAAAATTTTTTTTCTTAGAATTATTTATATAAAGAACAAGTTACATATTGTATGTTCTACACAGGCAGTACTTGCAATAACCTCTTAAATTATCATAAAAGTTGAGTAATGTTATAAATCGATGGGTTTGATGTAACTTAGTTTATTTTCTCCTGTGCTCTAAGCATTTAAATAAAAGCTTATTTATAAAATGTTTTTTTTACTGTCAATTTATTTTATATGTTTTAGTTACAGCTGTTGTTAGAAAGTTGATATCTATCACCTTTTATATGCAAATATCGCTCCTATATATTGTACACCAAATGTAAACATAACTTTATCACTTCTTCTGGGGTTCCGGGGGTCACGATAAATCACAGCTAAAAGGTTTCATTGCAGCAAAGGATTTTGTGTGTCGGCGTTGTACCCAAATTGATTGTACGAGTACGTGCAGACTTAAACTTAATCACTAAAACCCTAGTGTTAGGGTAGGTATTTAGAATGACCTAATAACATATGTAAATAGTAATATTTTATCAGTAAACCTTTTGTATCACGACGTTCTTGAAAGTCACGACGAATCAATTACAACATCATCTAAACTTGTAGAAGTACAATAAAAATTCTATCCATAATATCTGACTGACGCATCAACGTACAGCCTAAACCGCTGATATAGTAGAGACCTGAAACTTGGAGGGTCTGTTCTCTGTATGATGTAGGCATCCAACAAGAAAGGATTTTACGAAATTGAGCCCTTAAGGGGGTGAAAAACAAATTAATTAAACTAGATGACTGATCATGTATTAAGACTTTTAAATATCGTTTTACGACTTCCACGCAAACGGAGTCGCGGGTACTGCTAGTTGTACTATAAATCAAAGCATAGCCGTCCAAATATAAAGTAAACGATTCATAAGTCACGTCGTAATGGAATGTACCCTTACTACGTGCAGAATTAAACAGATACCGGATTCCCGCGAGACCGCATAATACCTATAGCCTGTTGACTTCGGGTTAAAAGCCTTTTTCAACACGATATTGCACTAATACTTTATATTTTAATCCTTCTTGCCATAATGCGAAGGTTGGGTGTGTTTTTTTTATTAAATAAAAATAGCAAACGAATGTGCAGGTCACCTGGTGTTAAGTGGTCACTGCAACCCATGGACATCCACTTGTAACTTCAGGCAGTACCGTAGTCCTACCTGAGACCGCAAATAGTTGCGTTGTTACTT
>DWNH01000117.1:0-19475 GCA_018249895.1 Tiana niger
TTTGTGTAATTGTCTTTGTGTGTGTCCGTGGTACCTACAACACAGGATCCTAAGAACCTAATGTGGGGCTATGAGTGTGAAGCGTTATTATATTATTATTTATATTTATACTAATCGAACCTAGATCCCTTCCAATTATAATAGTAATAATTGTAATCTAGGTTCACCTATTCATCTATCCTATCATTTCTTAAATACCAACCCATGTGGTCTAGTTTCTTAACAATTTAATAATAATAATTTTATTTCAGACAAAAACACTGTGTCCATTTACATACATTTAAATTGTTAGTAAGGTGTTGCAGCAATTCGAACTGCAGCCGGTAAGATAACTGTAGCTAACAGGTTGAGAGCGATAGGTTCGCCGCCCGGAAAAGCAACACCGTCACACCCAATCCTACCGTGAAGCAATTCAGTGCTACTTTTATTTACATGCACAACTAAAGGACAACGATGACTCGCGTTCGCCAAGATAGTTATGCATTGGATTTAGAAGAACACATTAAATTTGAGACTACGCACGCACGCACGCACGCAGGCACGCGCACACACAGCCAACAGACACCATCCTAAAACTAGTCAGAATTGTTGTCTATAACCTTAAAACGTCGAGATTGATTAAAAATCGAGTTTCATAAATCGAGGTGACATCAACAACTTCCCTACTTTACAAAAGTTTCAACTTTCTTAGCGGGTACTTAAAAAAATCCAGAAACAACCTTAATATCTTAATATTTCCGGACAGCTCACACGCGGCAATCTGATCCCAAACTAGGCAGAGCTTGTGCTATGGTAACCAGACAACTGATAAACATACATACATATTTTTTTGTTGTAAATACATAAGGATAACAATACACACACGGAACAAATATTCGTGGTCATCACACAACAATTTGTTCTGGGTGGGGATCGAACCTACGACCTCCTGGTCCGGTTCGCTAACCACTAGATCAAGGGGCCAGTCAAACCTACATACACAGAGTAGACAGCGGAAGTATCTAACAGGGACCACAGTTGTATGTCTTGTCACCGAACGGACAGCACACATCCACTTCCCG
Organism: Tiana niger; assembly: GCA_018249895.1. NCBI lineage: Eukaryota > Metazoa > Arthropoda > Insecta > Lepidoptera > Hesperiidae > Tiana > Tiana niger. Next base: position 1,062 of record DWNH01000117.1, read on the forward strand.
CCGATAAGACATAGGGCGTCTTATATCTAAATACAAGATTCTACTTCCGCTGATGACATCACTGCAATTAAGGGATAAACTTCTGTTTAGGACTTACCTCCGATCGATCTGAAATTTGGTAACCTTATGTATTTTGATGCGCTGAGCAAGAATATCATAATGAAAATGTGCGCAAACTCGATTTTCAAGGCCAAATCGACAAAAAATCGATTTTTTTAATGTTTTTCGCATGTATTGCGATAAATATAAGTTTAACAGAAAAATGTTTTAAAGAAAAGTTGTAGGCCAATAAAAAAAGAACATTTTTTGTCTTATACATTTTTCGTGTAGGACTAGTCGTTCTAGAGAAAAGTGCCAAAATCTTCCGAAATTGGTACTCACGCACTTACCACAGGAAGGATGGAGTTTCGTATTAAAAGTGCATTTATTTGTACGTATAACCTAACTTAACCTAACCAAACCCAAACATACACACTCAAGTTAGAGCCTTAAAAGTGAAATCTTAGAAAATCGATTTTTTATCGATTTGAGCTTGAAAATCGAATTTGCGCATATTTTCATTATGATATTCTTGCTCAGCGCATCAAAACACATGAGTATACCAAATTTCAGATCGATCAGAGGTAAGTCCTAAACGGAAGTTCACCCCAATTAAGAACAAGAATAAATAAGAGTTTTTTGAAGTGAAAACTTCTTTAGCATCGTTGTGTTTTGAAAGTCAATGAAACGAAAAAGCCACAGTAAAAAGAGACAGACACATACATTCATAAGGTTTAACGTGGGAGCAAATGAGATAGTATTTTTTTCGGACATAGTTATTTGACTCCAAGAGGGTTCAGTGGAGACGAACGCTCACAACTCCCCTTCGACATATATTATAATACAAGAATTGCTCGTTTAAAGGTATCAGATAAATAAATAAATATCAATAGATATCTTGGGACAACTCTCACACGGTCATCTGATCCCAAATTAGGCAGAGCCTGTGCTATGGTAACCAGACAACTAATAAACATATATTAATATTTTTAAATACATACATACTTAGGTAAATAGATTTTTTTTGTTTTTGTTTTTACACCCAGCCTTAGAACAAATATTCGTGTTCATCACAAACATTTGTCCTGGGTGGGAATCAAACCCACGACCTCCCGTTTAGCAGTCAGGTTCGCTAACCACTAGACCACGAGGCCAGTAATAAAATATAATCTCACCCATGTTTGGAGTTCGTCGATAAAGCTTATCGTAACTCGTTAATCTAAATTCGTTTTCAAAGCATACAGGGTTTAAATAAAAAAAGGTAGGTGTATGCAGTAAGCTTTTATTTCCGCCATATTCAATGTTAACGCTTGATTTGTTTTGTAGGAAGCGTAGAAAAATCGATTGTGTCCCCCACGTCATCTAGTATCTAGTATGTAAATAAAATTATATAATAGCCAACTATTGCCGAACTTTTTTCATAAGTTCCTCTTATATCCCCAATGACATTGTTACTTCATCTGATTATATTTCTAGCACATGGTTTAGTTATTTTAGGTCAGACCTTTCTAGATTATAATAACTAATATTTTTAGAGGTTTATGAATAAAATGTTTATGATTTCATTCTGATTTATATTGGAGAGGAGACGGCAACAACAATATTTAATTGAAAAATAATGCCGTATAATATTTTGATTTACGTTCTAAAGGTACAGTACTCTTCCAGCTTCATCTTCTAAAGAGTCTCATCTATCGCCAGACATTATCTATCTAAGAAAGACACAGTATTGATGAGGAGGCTGCGTTTTTGAAATATTCCTAAATTTGCGTTTTTTAAGAGAGCAGCCTAGCGTCCGAGGTATAAACCAATAGTTATTACGCAAATTGATGGTATATTACTTACACGGGCAACCGTACAAAGTGCTATACCTTCAGTATGTCACATGTAAAGAAGTTAATACGATTAGCCAATAGTAAGGGAAACCTTGGTCTTGTGTCGAGGAAACTGATATAGGCAGTTCTATGAGAGAGAAAAGTCCGTTATGTGTTTATGAGTAAAGTTAGCCACAATCTAAGTATAGCTTGAATAGCTGTTTTGGGCCCAGATAACATGAGGTTTCTGAAAGCAGTCGTACGGCTGAAATTACATTTGTTATTGACATAATTTCTTAAACGTAAGCGGTTAATATAAAATATTTTATTTACGTTCATGGCTACAGTATACACTAAATATCATCGATCTTTAATTTGTTTGTCATTTTGCGACGCCAGTGTGTAGGGAGTCTTATTACGATGTTGTTCCAGCGTTGTGTTAACAGGAATTTCTTAGTATTTGTGCAATCATGTAATTTCGTTGATAATAATTTTTTCATAGTACAATAGTACTTTATATTTCGTAGAAATATCACGTCATCAACAAAAATATGTTTTATAGGCTTCTTTGGGCTGGGCACCGATATAAACTATAGTTACGAACAATAGTTTAATTAAATTATTTATTCATTTATATTTAATGTTAATCCTAGCAACTCGCATACCTATATATCTGGTACGCTCCTCAAATGTATATTAGTGGATAGGTGTAGAACCAAAATTATTATGTCATTATCATTTATTAAACTTATCGTACGTCGTAACCTACTGAAAAAGTTCTTTGTTTGGGCCCCCTAATAATAAGAGCGAGACGAGGGTAAGAGCCTGTTTGGGCTTACACCATCTTATTAGTTAGGGAATATTATTTAACTTTTTGTTAGTGACACAACATTCAGGGTTGATTCATAGTTTTTGTATTAACCCATAGGTCATTAACATCTACAGTCAAATAAAAGTGTGTTTCATTGTTTACTTTATGTACGGTCCACTACTTCGTTTCTCGATTTTCATACTAAAGACAATATTTTAGATATATAAGGCCTTGTAACAACATGTGGTAATTCATAGTGTGAGCGACGGTAGAGTAACATAATTTAATTAATAATATAATTAAGTCTATGCCGCGTGTTTATTTTCCGCCGGCTTTTTTTTCATTATGACTTAACACATTTCATTATGTACTTATATATAAAACAATTCATTTCACAGTCTTCGGCTATAACGGAGCTGTAGTCTAACTAACTATATATCTTATACATATCTTTTTATTGTCAAACCAAATTGTCCGCAATAGTACCCGAACAGAACCGAAGAAAACCTATTTAAGTCGGAAATGCAGACGTTCTAAAAATGAGCAACTAACGAGAATAGTTAAACGGGCCTGTTATTTGCATACAAATTGGCTTGGGGGATAAACGCTCCATTTGTATTCAACCACAGGATCTCAGCTCAGTAGCTGAGCATTCATTCAGTTTCGGATTCGAATCGAGGTAATCGTAAATTCGCTTATCGGTTTCACCAATTAGTAGGTTTGTTCGGAATTAGACTTTTTTACGCTATTAGGGTTGCTATACAAATACGCATTTAGTTTGGCCTGTTTAGATCGTAGATCGAGTGTAAGGTAGATGTGTAACAAGCCAATTGATGTATTTATCTATCGATACTGAGGCTTCAAAATGTAAGTATTTGTATACAGTATAAATGTAAGTTATCTAGAAAATAATAACAAATTGTTAACATTATTTGCAACGTAATATGGTGATAAAATAATGACATTGATCCACATAAACACTTTACTCGTTTTAAATCCTTTGATAACAGATTTGTCTTTAATAATCAATAATAAATAATTATTTTGATTTGTAATAAAAAATCGTGATTGTTATCTTTATTAATGTATGATATCTTTTGCCAATTATATTAAAAAGCCGTTGATAGCTAAGGATGTGATAATAATTATCAACAACGACGTGATTTTATCGTAATAAACTCATAAGTAAGTAGATACAGATATATTATACAACACCAATGAAATCAATAATAAAGTGTGTAAAAATACACAATACAATTGTGATGAATTTATTTTTGTTTATAATAAAAGCGTGTATACAATAATTCAAAATATTACTTCGCTGCTACTCTTAAGGGTTAAAGTGGTCGGCTGGTATTAAGTGACCTTCGGCCATCGTATTTTTATTCCATAACACAATAAATTGCTGCACAACAGAATTGAGTGTGGCGGTAGAAAATGTGGAAATTGCCTGGGCGACGAAGCTACCATTCTTAAATGTTAAATCTGTGAAGAATACCCAGTTAAGTTACCGTCGAACGTCAACTGGCACTTTATTCAATCTGTTTTGAATCCTATACATCCTAACAATATAATCTGCAGTCGAATATATAATGTATACTTCTGACTAAAACGACGACGATCTTAATAGATGGTAATATAATATCCGAATCACCGATCCAAATCACAAACCAAGAGCGCGTCAAACTTGTATAAGATTTTTCGAATCTTTTCTTGTCTCACATGGAAATTTAATGTTGTATTATAATTTCGTGAGCTACTGATTATTTTAGCCATTGGTATATTTACGCGGTAATTGCGCTATTGTTTGACTTAATAATAAAAAAAATCTAATATTTATGTATAATACCACTCGTATTATACATAAATATTTAATTATTTTAGTAGTCGTGTCTTGAACCGTGGAGATATTTGAATATGTTTAGAATATTCGCGTATTTATGGGGTTATTGACTACTCCAGACAGGTCATATGAATATGACAATCAGGAGTATAGTTCCCGTTGCAACAGTATAGACGTGGGATGAACAATGTAGCTGAGGTGAATGACATTAGACTATAGAGACGATAGTTCCCCTCATCTATTTGCATGTAAAATCAGTACGAATCTGCGCAATACTAAAACATTAGTCACTCTTACTGAATATATCATGTCTAGATTCTAAGTAAAAGCAAGATAACAGGGTACGTAAATAACATGTGTAGGTTTTTACGGCGGCGCGGCGGCGTGATAATACTTACTACGTTAGATTTTCTGCTTTAAGGTTTTTTTACGATCTATTAAATTTTCGTGATTTGTGAACGAACGAACGTGCGTGTGTTGCTTTCAAACGGATGTGATTTTTTTTATTGAATAAAAGTGGCAAACGAGTATACAGGCCTGGTGATAACACTACATCCCTTGGAAATCCATATGCAACTTTAGGCATTACCTTAGTTCTAACTGAGATGCGTGAGAGAGAAACAAATGCGTTGCCAGTTCTGGGGACTAAGATGAGCGCCTCGTATTTAGTGAACTCCGGCAACAACACCCTTCTTCCGAAACGTAATAAATTGTTTTACGGTAGATTTAGGTGTGTCGGTGGTACTTTGCCGGCTAGCGGCGTACCACCTACAAAAACCTGCTGTTTGGTTGTAATAAAAGTAGCCATCACCAAGATATTCAGCTTTTATTGAAAATAGTAATATTAAAGCTAACAATTCTAAATTATGGGTACCCATATGTTTAGTTTTAGTAGCATTTTCTATACCACTCAATAAATAGTTTTATGATAACCAGCTGCTTGTAAGAGGATATCTGCCAAAGAAGTTATTTATTAATATTCTGTATTCAACGCACCACATTACTATAACCACAATTCCTAAACTTTTCAATCAGTGTAGTATTTTACGGTTAAATGAAGCGTTGTTATCAATTATGCCTCAATTATCTCCATGTAGTAGATGTAGTTCAGTGATTTTTGTACTTCATACGTAATTGTCATAAAAATAATAGATTAGGTATAATTTTTTTATTATATCGTAATTGTCATAAAAATAATGCAGTACTAGACGACCAGTTTGTCGGTATTAACAGTCGTTATACAAATATATTTATTTTATAATTGTAGTGAAGTCGTGGGACGTGACTAGGTGTTAAAAATAACGACGTATCTGAGGAAATGTTTGAAACATTTCTTTTTCTAGGATTCAATGTGGGTATCCTATATTTTAAATAGTCGCAATTACTGTATGATGTATATTTTAAATCCGTCTCCGGGTTTTCATATTTTTGTATCTCGTTTGTCAAATAACGATGGATGAATTAAAAGAAATTTGGGATGAGCATACACGGTGATCAAGCCTTTTGACTTGGCCCTATTCGTGTAATGAAAAGGGGCAGATTGAAGGTAAGTAGATACTAAAGTATGAATATAATGCGTGCCTACAACCCTTTATAATTCAATTGTAAAGCCACTTCAGTATTTGATTAAACCTTCACTTCGTAATTAGAACGGTTCCCTTCTCGGTTTAATAATTTAAAGGTAAAACTTTTGAAACAAAACGTATAAACGGCTTGAATCCAAAAAGTAAGAAGTAATTTGTGACAGTCTCCTGAAACATATTTCAGACTAATTAATCTTACAATGTTATTAATTAATTATAATTTAAAACTAAAGTTATCAAGCCTACTATAAAGACGCAATGTATCAAAATTTAATGATACAAGTCAATCTCATATTACTCCTTTTCGGCTAAGCCCGTAGTCAGACAAAAAAGTAGTGTTTTTATCAAATTCTGTAAAGCTAGCTACTCGTTTCAACAAAGGTTCTGCCTACTCGTCGGGCGATTTGTTCTCAATGAGATTGACACAAGGGCACTTCAAGCAGATTGGACGTAACCACGTGTCCCATACCATCCGTTGTCAAGAACCCTTGTTCAAATACATTGAGTTTTTAAAGGTTCGTTACGTAAATGGAATCATTAGCATTGATTGACCAAAAACTCTGTTAACTCTGTTATAAGCTTGGCCTGAATTTATGTTTATATCTATTCATGTATAGACGTATCTATTTATGTATGGATGTATCTATGTATGTATGCAATCTTTGAACGTTAATTTTCGAGACGTCGGATTTGACTGAAACTTTACAAACTTATCAACGGTCGATGACAAGTTTTATATAATAAGTATGCTTTATTATCGAGATCAGGATCATCAGCATGAACGATGGAGAGGAAGTAGCGTTTTTTATATAACAAAATACAACAGTCTTCAATGTTACTGACACAACAGTAATTCTAACACTATTTCCTATTTTATCTGGCAAGTTAGTTTATAATTATCCATATAATTTAAACATACAGGCCTCTGGCGACGACTGGCATCGATGACGTTTTATATCGTCTATGGACATGTATACAGTTCCTCTTTCCCTAGTTTAAATATTTCGCCAAAACGATGGATTTCCTTTTATAAACAACTTTTATATATTTCACTAACTACTAACATCGACGAGTCAAACGTCTGACTTTTGTTTTGATTTGCGAATGCTTCGTCGTAAACTATGATTGGTAATCATAGTTTACGAGGAAGCAGTAGACGAATAACAGTGACGAATAGTAGTCTCCTTCACATAAATGAACTCATCTTGAATTTGAGGTGACACTAAGCTGTTGTTGCGTGATTAGTGAAATGGTTATTAATGATGGTGTCGAATATAGCCAAGAGCTTAAAACCTACGTTTATAGAATTCGAATCCATTACATGTAGTTAGTAATATGTAGTTATTTAGCCTGATAGTGATATATGTATGTACATATGTATGTTACCATCCAATCATCCAATCGTATCTTGATGCTATATAGATCTCATTGTACAATACATGTAGATATTGTATTTATTCCAGTTTGTTTTTACTCGTAAACGTTAATAGACTTTACGTATTGAACAGATTAATTAAGAAAATTCCGACCGATTTATATTCACGATTAAATAAATAAAATTGCGCCAGTATTCGTATCGATTTCCGAAATTGCTTTTTGGCGCTCTTTATTTATGTAATAAAGTCTTTCCTCTCAGAATTCGTTATTTTAGTTTTCCTTTCGTATAATTTATTCATTACCTTCTAGAAAATGTAATTCGAAATATTATAAAAAATCACCAGTTGCCGGATTTTATTTTAATTGAAGTCTAGAAGCCGTGGTCGTCCTTCAAAGCCTTCGAAACTACCCAAATCTCTTATTCAAATCATAATAGGACATATAAAACATTAATTTGCAGGTCGAAAGCAATACAATATATACAATGCAATCATACGTAAACGAAATAAAAATATACTCAATGTTGTAATCAATTTTAAAGTCTTTAAAATGTATTTACTTCAATTAATACCGTACGTAAATGTGTGAAATTAAGTTTACTCCATGAATTATCATATCAGATAATAAACAGTAGATCGTATAATGTTCGTGGCGTGTGCACAAACAAATCATAATTTATAGTCTAGACTAGATCCGTTGCGAGTCAAATATTTTCTGTGTTTAGTTATAGTATGTTAACAAATAGTTATATTATAAGTACCATACCTACATACCATATTATGGGTTCTGCAAATAAAACTTGCATTGCGCTGTGCATGTAATAGGAAAGACTAACAAAATTTACCCAAACAAATATTTGTTTAGCTGAAAGACAAATGCTAAGTGTATTTGTTAATATTTATAGAGTATGTAGTAGGTATTTATATGTGTTTATAATATGTCTGGATACATGTTATCTCAGTTTGGGATTACATTCGGCCGGGTGTGAGTTGTCTCAGGATGAAATAGTTTTCATTGCAAATATAATAACTTTATATCATATAAAATGTACCAGAAAACAAAAATAATTCTTATTAGCATGAAGGAACAGATACATGTTATTACACATGAACGAAATGATAAAAGTGAGTATTATCGTGTGAGTATGTTAGCGATCCCTCTTAAACAAACTTTAGGTAGAAATTGAAAGAATCGAATAATAATATAATAGTTTAAAAAACTAAAAATCACGCTCAGAATTCCTCTCCAGAAAATTGATATATCGTTAATCCTGATGATCTCGGTCAGGATAATGAGAGATAAGCTTATTAAATTATTGTATTGTTATCTGCCCTTGATAAGTGTGCAGAATTTCTGACGTCTCATACGTAGTGGGTGAAATTAACGTTTAGAGATTCTCCTTTAAAGGTTAATTTTTTTATTTATAATGGTATACATGGCATACAGGTGAAGTAAATACAAGTGTGTTAAAAAATACGTGGGTGTACTGAATAAATACCATAAATAAATTTTAGGTGTGTGTATAAAAATAAGTCAAAGCAAAACAAAGATTTATATCATTAAACATAATAACGAATAGGTACGTATACGCTTGTGATTCGCACCCTCTCGTCCACAGCCCTGTCCGTTAGTCACGAGTTCATAGTCCATTTAGCAATTGGTTCCGATTGTCATCGTGACATGACGTCCATTGCGTCTGTGGCTGACAGATACGCGGATTTCAGATATACGGATCATTTGATGGAAGTCAAATTAAATTAGTTTTACTATTGATCACATGGATGGCCGTGTCGGAGTCTTGTCTCGTGTCTTATCCCAATATATTTATTATTATGTATTTTTATTATTCGTTGGTAGCTAGGTAATCCTTTATTTAAGCAACATACTTCAAAAAAGGTATATATCATAGAATATTTCGCGTAATAAATGATATCTGGCAAGTTCTTATCTCAATTATGTTGATATTTGAATATTTTTTTGTACAATATTACATATGTTATTCACTACATTCTCAGTTTGTTTCGATATTTACTATTTAAATGGAAAAATCGTCAGTCGTGTTAATTATACCTTTTTATTATTATTTGAACCTTGAACTCCTACTGTCAATTGTGTAGTGTGCTTACAAAGAGCTGTTTAGGATCATTGCACGGCTATTTCGCCTATATTTAAGCCGACACACTAGAGATGATATATCTGGCTAGTTCTCAAACTCTATTATGTTCATCTTTCAATAGCCGGCTGGTTGATATCTTAGTTGTGTGAAGACCCTTTCAGTTAATCTTTTGTATAGATTTATTTATTTCGTATACTGATCTACCATTTATCAAACCGAATTGAATGAAAGCGGATTCTTTTTCAGACATGTGATATGATGTACAAAGTACTAACTACTTAGTTACTACGTAGTATTAAGGAGTAATTGTGAAGCATATTATAGTGGGAGGTTTGCTGCAATTTATTGTGTTTTAGAAACAGGATGTGGTAGCCGGAGTTCACTAAGTACGAGGCTACCATCTTAGACCTCAGAAGTAGCAACCCATCTATTTGCGATCTCAAGTAGGACTAAGGTACTGCCTGAATTTGCAAGTGAATGTCCGTGGGTTGCAGTGACTACTACCTAACCTACCTACCACCAAAAGTAAACCATATTTTACATATTACATACATTTATCTGTTCTTTTCTAAATGAAAATTACAGCAGAAGTAACGAAAACAGTCGCGATGTTTTAACGCACGACTTTTAAATAACATTATACGTAGGTACTATTTTATGCTACTCATAACGGTGTTGTTTTATAACGAATAATCATTGGACGCAACGTACCTACATAATAATTGTTATAATAGTCGGGACTATTGAATGGAATAATTATACAGATAACACGAAATTCCAGATAACTTGCATAAAGCTTTAATTCATTGCACGTACGCGTAATTCTATAATGTGCTTAGTAACGTTGTATATTATACCTACTGAACGAATTCATTCCTACTTATGGTCGACCATTGGTGGAATTTCGACGGTAATTCACTGAACTTGTGTTTTACTTCATCAATAAAACATCAATATTTGACATTTAGAACAATTGAATAAGAGACCTGTAATGACGTTTATTAGAAATGGAGTACAACTATTGACAGTATTATTTAATTTGATTTAGATTTTTTAGCTTCCTGCACTTCTCCAATATGTACTTTAAGTATTCTGAAACCTTCGTGTGCGCCATATTCGTAAAAGCGGAATCGAAGTTGAAGTATTAATATTATATTTTTTTAGTAAAGCTACTATTCATTACATCGATCTATTTTCATTGTCTATCAAAGACCGACTGCGCCCAATATTTCTTAACGTTTAAAATCAATTGTGACTATCTCTCACTGTTGTTAGGCAATGAGCTCTAGGCTTTAATAGTTTATTTGTATTGTAATTTAGTGAATTAGTCAATCGTAAATCACAATCGAACTCGTGCGAGTTTCGAGCAAACCCGAAAAATACACGTGAGTATGCCGGTATTTCAGTCATCATGAATAGTGTCACTCACGAATCATTTAATAACAAAATAATTGATGCTATTAAAAATATTTATTGATATGTTTTACTTTTTTGTTTCAGACGTGTGCTCGTTGAAGCAGTTCCAGTGCGCCAACGGGAAGTGTATACCGATCTCGTGGGTGTGCGAAGGCGAGAACGACTGCGGCGACAACTCCGACGAGAACATCGAGGAATGCAAAAAAGGTAAGACTTTAAATTTCCCCATAGTAATTTTAGTATTACTTGAACTATAGGTGGGTGGCTGCCGCCCGGGGAAGTACCACTGCCACACCCTAATCTACCGCGAAGCAATATATAGTGGTATTTTTAGAGGTATTATTAGTTATTGCTCTTAAACATTTACACATGAGAATAAACAGAAGAAGCGTTGCAAAATCCCAAACGGTTTTTCTGCAAGTTTGTTTTTACATCCGTACGTACATATAATATGTCGGGTTGTAAGACAGAAATGGTGCATACCAAACCATTCTGTCAAATTCTCAAGCACGATGAACCACGCTGATTTGTCGACTAGAACTATATAAGTATCGCTACCTATTCAAATATTGACGTATTAACCACCACCCTACCGACAATGGAGGCGGATGTTTCGCTCAAACTTGTGTCTATTACAATAAACTAATTACTGTTCGCCTCCAACATTGAGTATCTGATGGACTTCCACAAAGGCCGGCGGTATTGGTGGCCTATTAATATTTATTGGGGGAATAGCTTCGCAACTTGATGGTCGGCTTTTAATTTAGGATCAATTGGTTCCGCTATGGCCTCTCTGTCTTTTGTCTCGCTCGCACTTGGTGTATTTTAAATGATACAAGAATTAATTCTTATTTTAAATAAATGGATTTTAGTAAGATATTCTGTAACTGTTCTTAATAAAGCACGTTTAAATATTAGATTCTAGAAGTTTGATCAAATTATCTGTTTATTTAAATGTTTGGAAGGATGCATCGAATAAGGTTCCGTTTTGTTAACAAGTTAAAATATTTAAAAACAACGTAAAACTAATGTCTAATTAATACACGGGTCGAGTTACATTTTTATAATAACAGCAGAACTATTACAGTGTTTCCTACTAGAAAATACAGCGAAGTGAAGATAAATAAAGAAGACGTTTAGCCAGATTTTACAGTCAGAAATCCGCAGAAAACATCAGTACAACTACGGAAACTGCGGTAAGAAGATTTGAAACTTGTTGAAGTTAGACCGGCACGGAGATTATGAGGTCGCAGCTCACGATATTCGAGGATCTAGGGATAGAAAGAAAGTTTTCTCGAAATTTTTGTTCTTTAACTTTTATTACCAAGTTGAGACACCGATTACTAGGGTTACGTTTCCAGAGGGCTGTACGGGATTGACTAGTTTTACTCTTGGGTACGTTAAGGGTAGGATATATTACGCAAATTGCTAGCCATTAATTTAAGATGCTAAGAGTATCTTGACCACCAGAAGTTATTCATAGGAAGGTGCTAATTTTCATTGTGCTTTTAGCAGTCATTAGGTATTGTCATTTGAGTGATATCGTGAAGAATTCAGAATGCTGCAGCGATCTACATAACGTCTTTCTAAACAAAATATTTTATGCGACTGATAACTTAATGACTTTTCACACTGACATGTCTGACTGTGTGTGTATGTATATATGTATGTATAGTTGATGGTGTGATGTCACATATTTAATCGGAATCAATAATTGTATAGGGAAACGATGACTTATTTAAAATTAGAGAATGTTTGCGACTTCTTCTGCGAGAAATTTCTAAAGACGTTAAAATTTTTGTTTATCTATCTGTGGTTTTTGTCACGCAAAAACAGCTGGACAGATTAGGATGAAATTTTGGTACGTAGATTACAACCAGGATTAAGACATATACCTAATACTTTTCATTCCTATGGCGAGACTGAATATCACGTGGGCGAGGCCACGGGCGAAAGCTAATTATAAATAAAGTGACAAATACGGTGATGTTGATTGGAGGCGCTCGTCAATGAGTGAATGTGTTCGTCGTCGACTTAGTTGATTGTCATTGGCTTCCTTTATTGACGGTTGTCTGCGACCAACTGGCGCCCTAGTACAGTACTTATTTATATTACGCATGCGTTGATAGATAGTTAGTTGAAATTACGACACTCGTTCATTATTCCGCTTCGTTAGCTAGGACGGATTACGTAATGAATTTCGTATGGCTGCACATATCACACACACGCGATAATATCGACAACGATATATTTACAGAGGCAGTTTACCTAAGACATCCGTTAAGACAAGAAGAGGTAGGATATTTTCTTGATAACATTTGCGTGTACTCACGCTGACTATCTATTCAGACAGCATATCGGTAGCAGGTCTATTCATATGTGAAGCGAAAACTTCGTGTGCTTGTTTCAAAAATACTGCACGTACGGCGGAGTGCGAAATATGGCAAAGTTAGTTTATATGTATGTAGAAAAAGTGCAGAAGGCTATAATTTATGTATTAAATCTGTAAACTATTAATAATTGTCCTAGATTCGTTAGTAGATGGCGTTACAAGTCCAAGAATTTACTTAAAACAATTATTCATATTGTCATTGATATTTGAAAGATTGAGAGACGCGAACAAATAAGAGAAATATGTATGAGTAAATATACCGATGCTTAACAGCCAAAAACTTAGAAGTCGAATCGATTTTTTCAGTTATCATATTATAGTGAATTACCGTCTAATTTCTATGGGCGATTAGTAAAATTTACGATAATATATTTATGTATGATATAAGATAATTTTCACAAACAACAGTTATCTTCACTAAATTGAAATGATAACAGTAATTATGTGATTTCGTATATGAATCCGAATCTGAACTCAGATTGTAGTTCACATTGTAGTACATATATGTACATTGTATATTGTACGTAGATATTAGTAATTGTAGTGTAAGTATTATAAATAAATGTGTAGGCATATAATTTCATTTTGGGAGTGAAACAAAATGTTGAGCTAAAGTATCAAATTTAAGCTTGCTTACTAGATCAGAAAAAATTAAGTGCATAAATGACTGATCTTGGTCTCCTGGTCTAGTGATCAGCGATTCTCTACTAAGGTGGAGGTTATGTGTTCAATTCCCATCCGGGTCAAATGTTCGTGTGATGAGCACGAATGTGTAATCTGTGTATGTGTGTATCTGTACAATTATGTATTTAAAAATATTTATGTATGTTTATCAGTGGTCTGGTTACACAGGATTTGATTAGTTTGGGATTTGATGGCTTTGTGCAAGTTGTCCCAATATATATTTATATGAATATGTATTTATATTTGTTAAAAGAAAACATTCTAAAATCGACGTTTCATTGAAATATTAAACTTTGCACGGTTTTCATTGGAATCATCGGTTTGTTAGTAAAAATACAAAACAACATCTACAAAGCTACGTAGAATAAAATGTGAAATAACTCGCATCTCACTCATGTCCGTTCCGCGAATTAAAATCAACAATTCATTCTTGTTAAGAGTTATTACGCTCGATGGTGTAGGTATTCATTTTGTGAAATTTTTGTTTAGTTTTATTTTCGTACTGGAATACGACTAATCAATTCTGGTTTTATTCTTGATTCCTACTTTTTATTATATGTTGTTTTTCACATTCATGGAAATCCAGATGGTAAACTCTGCCAACTGTGGAAGTACTCACACACACCCGCGCAAGTCACTAATCCCTAGAACAAGAAACCAATTGATGCTGAAAAACGACTTGGCGGATTTTACAGGCCATAAACTTAACTACATTTGACTTTATTGCCGTACGACTGTTAGTAAAATCCATCAGTCATATTTCCATTCAACGCTTTTATACTCAATTCTACTTGAAGCAAATTTATTACTCGGAGTGGATAAGATTGTTCATCCCATCCATCTCGGTGATTCCCAAAAGTAATCTTCCAACTTGCCAAACAACTGGCGAACAAAGAGCGAACCTCGTTTAAATTATAAAAGTACTTATGACCAGTTCAAGGCGGAATTGACTTCTTTTTTTGTAACGTCTCTCTTCTCTTAAGACTATTAAGTATATAGTGAAAGTTTTGATGGACTTACATCTTAAGATAATCATCGTAAGATTCGTTTTTTATTGTAACTACGTATTTTTAATTTGTTCAGATAAAGTCTGGTTCTTCATGCACAGCAATATGTGATCTAATACGTGTGGTATATAGGCTATTAAATGCAGTCCATACATATCTATACATCCACCTCATATCAAATCAAATTAGTCTTTATATGCAAGTACATAGTCTTGTAGATGTTGTAGTTGTAACAATATTTCAATGTGTCCTGCCTTCATAAGCGTGCAAAATCATCTGTACATAAATTGTAAGCAAAAATTTATTTAAGAATAAATTAATGGAATAGTAAAAAATCAGATCGTACGTAGTCGGATCCTATGTAGATGTTTTGTTTCTCCTGAGGGCTATGTCGCCTCATATTACATATAGGAAAGCAAACGAGCGTGCAGGCCATCGAAAGTTAAGTGCTCTTTGTAAATTGATATCCATATTCAAACTAAAATAGTACCGCAGTCCTGTCAGACTCTTGTACTCTTGTGGGCTAATATGTTCGCTTAATTTTTCAAGTATCCCCTGACAAACGTACGTTTCACTCGAAACAATGCTTCATAAAAAGTGCTAACTTATGAAAATACTAAGCGAATATTTCATATGTCAGCTATTATTATCATTAAACCAGAATTTATTGTTATATAATTTTATGCCCTCTTCTGTTAAACACACACATTTTTGTTACTAAGTAGGCACGTCCAATGGTTTCAAGTATAATTATTATATTATTTAGCCATTTTCAGGTCAAACAATAAATTTCAGTAATTGGTACACATGACCTGTTTAAATTTTAACAATATTCGAATTCAGTGATTTTTGCTGAAGTGTCCCCTCAGTAGGTGTCAGTTCATTAATAAGTTCTGATAGACCAATTTATACTTTCCCGATTCAATTAACTATTATTTTCAGATTTCGTTGTAAAATATTCCACTGTTCCTGCCTAGTGCCTACTGAATCTTTCGACGGGTTAAGCGTAAGAACAATCGAAAAAATCGTAGTACCAAATTCCAAAATAAACGTTTTAAGCTTAAAAGCTTTGGTTATAAAATTAAAAGAACGAAAATGTTCTTAAGACAAGAGCCAACTTTTCTTAGCAAACAACAGTTTCAAATACATTTTCGACGACTCTCGATTTTTTACCAATAAATAAAATTGGAGTGTCTGTCTGTAATATTAATTAAACGGAAAATGCTGTCTATATGATGTCTTTTCTGTCTGCTTTCTCTCTTCTCTTCTCACCCCCTTTTTTGCTTTCGTAATATTTCAAGGGTCCCTAAGGGAGCATTAGTAATAGCAATTATGTAATCTGTTTGCTGTGTCTAACAGAACCAGGTAGCATAAGCTTTATCGATAAATAAGCTTTACCGAAGTGAAATTTAACATTTTCGGAAGGCCGATACAAACTTTTTAACGGAAACATTTTTTTTGTTCGCTTCTATAACTCATTTCACTGGCGTTTTCCTTAATTTAATTTGTGAAAGAGCTTTTTATTGGGCACGACTTTCACTGCTTAATTTAACAAAAGTTTTTCTAACTTGTTTGAATTTTCTCATCAACGCTTATTAAATTTGCCGGGAGGCCTGTATTTATTTTTCATTCAGGTAATTGCCCTGTTTGCGAAGTCAACTTGAAATTCCAACAATACACATCCGTCGTGTTATTTATTTTTTCTGTTATGCTCGTTTTCTTGATAATAAAATGATGTTTTTTTTTATTAACTGAATCTCAGTTTGAATGTGAGTGAGTTGAATATGACGTTTAAGGAATTATTCTATGGATGAAGGACGGATGAATAGACGCATATTGATGACATATCAATACGAAATACGACATGGACGTTTCAATAACCTCATGAATAAATTGTGCAAGCACATACTCAATTTCTCTGCATGACATGTGTCGTTTCGGCAGTATTTGAAGACATACAATAAATCTAATGGTTTTTGATATACTGACGAAAACGGGATGTTATAAGTTTTAAATGTATGTGAATGCGGTTGTTTTAATCGAAAGATTCGTCTGTCGGAGACATAATAGACTTGCTGGAAATAAAAGCATCTAAAATATTTAGCTCTCACTTGATCTAATGCCAATCCAGTAATGAAGGTAAAAAGGTCAAAATTTTTAATTACCTACTTATATTTTTAGTTTTATAGCATATACATATGTATAAAATAAAACCTTATGATGAACAGCTACTCGTTGAAGGATCTAAGCCAAGGAGGTTTTTTGTGTCAGGGGATTTGAAAGTGATGGTTAATTTATATGGTTTAGTTATTGTATATTTGTGCTATCACAGCCGAGCGATATAGCCCAGTATACTAACAAGCAGACATCTTATTAACTATCCTATCTTAGACTGAACTTATAGACGTAGAAAGAACTTAATTAAAAAGGACTTACAAATAAACTTTTAAATAAGAAACACAGATTCCAATACGGAGATGATCCGAAATTCCGCCTCGACCGACAATTTGTTTCGTCTTATCTCGATCACACGATGTTCGACGGACCGGCAAATGTTTTCAATGGGGACCGGAACGATTCGATTTTGTCCATATTTTGAATAGTCCTAATGTTACCAATAAATAAAATTAGAGTGTCTCTCAGTGATACTGAATTCAGGTCAATAATTAAACGAAATGTGCTATTTATAAGACACTGAAGCGTAATTAATCGCGATTAGATTTTTTGCTGTCTTCGTTTGTCTGTCACGAATAGGCTTTGAAAGATTTAAACGGATTTCGATGAAATTTTCAGGGGTCTCCGAAGTACCCCAAATTCTTAAATTACCTTTATTTGATCCTAAGATCTCAAAGAATGTTTAATGTGTAGATATTAGATTCAGTAAAGTTACATTGTATAAATAATATTTTCTGTTTAAAACTTTCTGCCTCAAAAAAGCAGAATATTTTCTTTCTGTCTTACGAAGCCAATTTCACGCCGACGAAGTCGTGACTAGGTATTCTGTAATAAAAAGTATAGGTAACGATAATTTAATACTAATAAGGAATTAAACTTTTTATCAAACCAGTAGGTGATAAGTAATATAAGGACCAAGTTACAAAGTCGTTTTAACTTAAAAAGTACTAAAAGTTCACTGTAGGTATACATTTAATGTTTTTTCCTAATGTTCATCTTCCTATTCTTTGCGAGGTTTTTCTTATTTTTCAAATAGCTAATACCAAAGAGACAGAGTTTATTTTAAAAAAAAATGCGATTATCCGTATTCTAATTCAATGAAGTCATTTCAATCAGCGCGAATAATTGTTCTGTGTCTGGGTGTAGTTATCTGTATC